>JBAMJR010000111.1:8482500-8620000 GCA_038501785.1 Myoxocephalus aenaeus | reverse complement strand
TCTCATCCCTGCCGCTTCACACTCGGCTGCAAAACGCCCCAGTGAATGCTGGAGGTCACGGTCCGAGGAAGCAAACAGGACCACATCATCCGCGAACAGCAGAGATGCGATCCCGAGATTCCCGAACCGGATCTTCTCCGCCCCCTGGCTGCGCCTAGATATCCTGTCCATGAAAGTCACGAACAGGACCGGTGATAAAGGGCAGCCCTGGCGGAGACCAACACCCACCGGGACTTTAATTGTCAGTTAATTTTGCTTTTGTTGGCTAATCAGTTTATGTATACCACTGTAAAGCTCTGCCTGTGGCAAATCATATTTCCATGCTTCACTTAATCATCATAGCGCCTCCATCCAGTACAGTGCCATACAGTAAAGCCAATACTCTTGGGCAATTAAATGATAATTTACTGTATCGCTGATCACTATCGCGGTGTCACTATCTTGTAATATATATAGCGGGGTGCAAATGTAATCGTATAAGACCGATTCATTTTTACTGAAGGTTTCTCAGTCTGGACCGGCGAAAACAATGAAGCAAAGGTTCTATTACTAAATCTATAGATCCGCTCTAACATTGTTGTGTTTTTTTCTTCTTTTTTCAGGAATAAGTTAAATGAATAGAGCTGAGAAAGTAAGAGAAGATAATAAGGAGAACAGTGACCAGGAGTAAATCAAATAAAGTATCATAAGATTACAATATATGCCCATGTTGTATATCATACTATGCTATTCCCTGAAGAAATCTAACGTAATTGACTAAATGTTCTTCTGTTCTTCTTCTACTTAATATGATGAGTATTGAAGACCACATTTACTGCATTGTTGGGGATCCTGGATTTGCAATTAGAGCAGCCGAGATTGTTATGGCATTTTGATTCACATGTAGCAGGTTTATCAGCTCAACAGTCATTCTGTGAGCTCTACTCCATTGTGTTTAACACAAATAGGTTTCAGAATGAGTAATGCTGTTCACACCAAATTCCTACTCTGTATATGTTATGTAACTTACAAATACCAACATCAGACATTTTTTAGCCGGCAGGAGTGACAATAAATTACAGTTAAAAAACAAAAACAACTTCTGCTTTCTTTTTGCATGATATTTTGATATTATAAATTTAGACTGCCCTTAAGATGCCGGTCAACCTGCTAATCACAGGCATTGTAACAAATAAATTATTAGGTCACTTCCAGTCGCTGTGCTCAAAGCCTCTGTTCTTCTCCATCCCTCACAAGGAGAGCAGGTAATCCATCCTCCTTAAAGATTTTATTTGTTTTGCTTTGACAGTGATGAGAGGCAGGAAATTGGGTGAAGAGGCGCAACATGGTACAAAACAAGATGCATTTTCAGCCCGGATGAGAATACATGGTATCTGCATTAGTGGATCTGTCTTCCTCATTGCCTTAATCCTCTCCTCCATCGTTCTCATTTCACCCAGACACTCAGCATTCCCCCTTTTTATTCATTGTGTCTCTTCTTCCATTGCTCTGCCCATTTCTCCATCTCTGCCTTTCTCAAATGTCCCCCGTGCTCTGTCTCTCTTAGCCTCCCTTATCTCGCATCTTCAATTATCTCCCCCCTCCCCCCACACACACAATAATTTCCTCCCCCCTTGTGTATCTGGGTTGCTGACTGAACTAGTTCATGTCGAGCTTGCTAGCTGATGGCGTCATTGCCTCTGTTTAATTGATGTGTTTTGATAGAGACAAGCTGCTTGTTGGACTCAGTCAGGTGGTAACAAAATCTTAAGAGCCTGACCACAAACAAGAACAAACAAAAAAATCAACTGTAACTTTTTTGAGGTGACTGTCATTTTGACATTTTCTGACATTTTCTTTGGAGATAAAAGCTTTGTATCGCGCAAGGTGTTTGGAGACACACAATGGTGTGATTCATTTCTGATTACCCCTCATGCGTTCAACTTTTTCTTGACCCTGCTTGCTCTTTTCTTTGCAAAGTTGTACAAGTGCTGTAAAACACTGGTGAGGGAGCCGAACAATTACATTAACAAACCATAGAATGCTAATGAAATCTTACATTGACTGCTGGCTCTGGCAAGTCCCAGTCAGCAGAACAGCAATGGGATAAGTAACTGTTACATTAGCATAACAATACAAATCTGCATAAAAATAATGAAATAAAGGCGGTGATAGATGGCCATCATTACAAGGAAAGGAAGTGGAATGCATTTGCCAATAACCCAAAGTATTTTTCATCCCACTTCTGCTCCTTAAAGCTGATTATATTACTCAACTATATCCTTGCGGGTCCAGTCGCTGCTGCAGGCTGTTGGACATCAACTCAAAATGTCTGCAAAGAGAGATACATTTCATTTTTATTAAATCATAAAGCGCAAAGCCCCAAATTGCGATGGTAATTTAAGACGTATATATAAAAATGTGTGTATCTGTACGCTCGCTTGTGTTTGTGTAATAGTGTGTGTGAGCTCACTTGTGTGTAGTCCTATGAATCATCGGGAAAGGTCAGTATTGCTTGAGGGGAGAAGAAGCAGAGGAGACATAAGTGATGAATTGCACTTTGGGACCATTTCCCGTGCAACAGCCCAGGTTATATTGAAGTGCGTGAAGACACACGGAGAGAAAGAACGCGTATATTTGCATGTGAATCAAATATTTTACACCTGTATTGAATGTTTTTATTAAAAGGGGAAGACAACTCACTTTTTCAGTGCTTTTATTGGTATCTGGGGTGCCTTGTGGGTTGGTAGGGAGGCTTTAGGAGACAGGCGCTAAAACAGTGCGTTTCAGACCAAGGGTGATCCAGGTATATTCAGACAGACAGCATGAGAAAATATTGTGTTTTTTTAACATTAAAGCATGAAAACAAGTGCAATAAGCATGAAAATGAGCACGATATGTCCCCTTTAATGTTTGTGTCTGTCTGTGGATAAGCAAAGGCAAAGTTAGAGTGCACTTTCTTTATGTTGTGCATCAGTAATGAAAACTATGTGTGTGAGCTCACAATTGGAAGCTGAGTGTAACAGTATGTGCCATTAATTACTCACAATAAGTTTGAATTCAGCCTTTTTTTGAGTGGAGTTACAAAAAGGCATGTTGCATTCTCACATGCACAGTGGTAGCCGTTACCTCTTCCCTGTGACTTGTTTCGCTTGCAGCAACTTCTCCTTTGTAAACTTTCCAGTAGAATTACACAACAGCACCAAGAGGCAGAAGACGCTTAGACAACAAATATGGTAATTATGGCTGCGGTCGAGATGGGCGTCATAGATGAAGAAAAGACACATACTTCTTGTTCCGCTGTCGGTTTCTGGTCACAACTTGCCACCTTTGGTAACGCAGACGTCCTCTGGTCTTCAGGGTGCCTTTACATGTTCATGAGTTACAATCAAGATCAGGCAGGATACATGCGGGGATTCTGCATTTCTGATTGGTTTCAGGCTACTGATTTATCAGCAGCTCCATTTCAACGCTGATCAATAACTCAGCAGGCAGATGGAGGTGGTCCTCATGTCAAATGAATATTTTGTGTGTATGTGTGTGTGTGTTTGAGTGTGTCTGTGCATATTAGAGCATCACGCCATGCCAGTTTGAATGTATACTCATCTGCCTAAATAGTACAGTTTGTTTCAGTCGACAGACGCAGCCACGGTATAGCTACAGTACGCTGAGTGTGTCAGTGTATGTGCGCATAACAATCGACCCATAGCCATGTAAGCACTTAGCAATTGACTTTTGTTGTGATTGACGACGTGCCTAACGCTAGGACGACCACAGCGACAGATGCTCAAGTTCGGCGGTTAGCACTGTAATGACCTCGCATAGACAGAAAACCATCAAGCAGCGGGTGTGGGAGCAGTGCGTTTCTGTGGTTGGGACTTCACGTGTGCGGTTGCATGTTTGTACTACGAGTGCATGTACAAGCAGGAGAGAATGTATTATTCTGCATATTTTAGCTGGTGCGGGGGAGAAACTGTGTATTGTGGCAGCGGCCAGCAAATTATCAAGGCTCATTTGCTGGCAATCCTCGTCATCGTCATTTAGTCGTGTTTCACAGCTCCCCTATGGACCATACTCAGCATGACTTACAATTGCTTCCATGGCCTGACACAATGAGTCTGAGGCGGATCATGAATAATCAGGAGCCAACAAGGCTTTATAAGATACGAGATAAAGCAGAATGGCTTGATTAGCTGGCTACTGTGTAATCATGTCCAATATTCTTCAGACGTTCATGAGAGGATTCTCAAATGGGATTTGGGGAGTTTGGCCTCTATTAGCCTTTATTTACTGAAGGTAGTTTCTCTAATCACAGGATCATTTCCAGCAGCACCCTGCTTCAAACTCATGTCAGTTCATGCTGGTATCAGGGGTTGAGTTTTGTCAGTACATATTATGAGAAAGCACGAGAATATGCCATTCCAAGAAGTGAAAGTGATGTGATTGCAGTATAAAACTAGAAGTACATATTTTGTTTCAGATGCATGTTGTGATATGGAAAAAAGAGCTATCAAGGTCAAAGAGTCAATGTTCATCTTGGCTTTAAAAGAAAAATATTCTGGAAATATTCTTTCTTGCCGAGGGCTGGATGAGAAGATTTTTACCACTCTTATATCTATCTGTTAAATACAAGGCTAAAGCCAGCTGGTTATCTTAGCGCCTGCCAAGAAATATTCAGGCACGTAATCCCTGTAAAACCAAAGCTCTTCATTTATTCACTATGTTTAAAAGAAAATATGAATTAAACAAAGAATATATAATGTGTTAATTAGTGAGCTTTGGAGGTGCATGTAGGTGGATTTTGTTAACTATGGATAGGGCCAGGCTAGTATCCTCCGGTTTTCAGAGCCTTCTTGCTAAACTAAGCGAACTGTAGCTTCTATTTAACGTACAGACATAAAAATAATCTCAATCTCTTTATCTAACAAATTCTAGAAGTGCAATTGCACTTGGGAGCTGCACAGTACAGCCATTATACTCCCCACAACAGAAACACATGTACGATTTGTGAAAACAACACAGTAGCAAGTGTGATAAATTGCTGCTTACTGTGAGGTACATTGAACGCAGCCGCTGTATTTTGACTACAAAGGGACTCGGGAACAGCAACAGGACCGAGTCAGTGTAAAGGATTCTTCCTTAGCCTAGTTTTTAACTGCCTTTTTTTGCGGGTGCCAACTGTTTGTCTGCCAAAAAGTGTGGAATGCATGACAGAGAGCAGCATGCACACTCATCCAGGGAGTCAGTCCAAAGACAGCTCAAAAACTGTGCCTCTTAAGAAGTCTTTCTACAGGTGTGACAGCCTGCAGCTTTAGTACCGCAGGAAACCTTCATTGACTACTTTTATTTCCCTAACCTTTCATCTTCCCGCTGGGGCTGAGGGAACTTAATTAATCATTTGGATTTGACGTAAGACTGCTGTCTTTTTGGCACCAACTAATAGGCATCACTTCAAAATTTGCTTGACCGTGGCTAATCAGAATGTGGTATTTCTGAGGTAATATACTGTATGTATTGCGGATATGTACTGTGGAAATTCTCATTATTTCTCGAGAAAAAAGGAATTGATCAAGAGACCTAAACGTCATAAATTGGAAAAGACATACATTTTCTCATACACATTTAAAAAAATGAACCTGAGGCCAAGAGCAATATCTCATATACTAATTGGCTATTGTATGTATGTAATGTACCCCACCATTAGGATCAGATAAAAGGTGTTTTTTACTCATGAAATGTAAAGCTGAGCTGTGAGCATCAGCAGCAAGAGAGCATAAAGGGCAAAAGTGTGAGTGCTTGTTGAATACACGTTGAATACATCTCTAATTGCAGCTAGTTTGCTTGCGTGAAGTAACAAAGTGGGTAATGTTGTAGACATATTCAAATGAAATATGGTTAGCTGGTTAGAAAGTTTGCCTTTTCTGAAATGGAGTGTGTGGGTTTCTGCAGAACCAAACTATTTACATATTCTTTGGACTAATCTCATACTAATAAACCATAATGAGATTACATGACACCCAAACTCGAATCATCCTGTGATATAACAGATGGGCCACCGTTTTCAAGAGTCTCAAGCTAAAGACCCAACTTAATATTTCATGGAAAACAGCAATTATCCTCAAGGCAGAAACGTTTCACACTGCTGCTTTCAAATATGTGCCGTGGTACAGTCATCGTTTTCAGATATGTTACAGTAGTAAGATGGAAGGCTCTGCTTTTGCCCTCATTGCCATAGAAACGGGGCAAAAATGTAGCTTTCTCTGAAGATATTATTGTGGTTTGTTTGGCAATGTAGTAGTGAGGCAGGCAGATACACACTACGATGTGATGAGGGAGGGTTAAGAGGCTCTGAATCGGCAATGATATGATGCTGTGCTGAGAAGAGGACACATAGAAGTGCTATGTGGTGGAGAATGTTGTTGTGTAATCATAGTTATTCTATCATATTCACTTTGAAAGTATTTGGATTGTGTTAATTTATTTAGTATAAATGACAATGAGTTGGATTCATTAATTGGCATTTCATCCAACAGAAACAGACAGGGCCTCATGTCTGCATTGTGAGTATAAAGCTTGTGTTTGTGCATCACCTTTACTTTCCAATCAATGGGGATTGTGATGGAAAAATATCTATATGCTGTATTTTAAAGTTAAATCTTTGAATGTAACTGATGTTTCAATATGATGTGCTCAGATCAATAATTAACAACTGAAAAACATGTTTTTCTAAAGTTCGTGAAGGCATTCAGGTTCATGCTACCTGATAAAACCCCCAAGGGGCCAATGACTTGGTTTTAAGGACAATGACTTGATTTTAAGGCTAATAACCTGTTTACAGAACGTTCAAAGTACGCTGATAAAAACTCTGAGAGGCTAATGACTTGTTTTATATAATAATCAAGGCACGAACCACGCAGAGGAACAGATGAAATGCTGACATGGGACACTCAGTCCAACGTACATCACGTGTTCGTTCTAACGGGAACCAATCAGGGATAAGATGGATTGTGAGAGGATGGTCCTCTAAAATTGTATAATACTGACTGTTTTTAGCAATAATCGGTGTGGAAACCTGCGCAGACATTGTTGATTGATGGCTGTTCAACTTTCTTCCTGCTTGCAAGCATTCAATAAACTGAGAGAGGCATCCTGTCCAGTGAAACTCTGCTTGTGTTTTTTCCATTTTTGATTGAGACCTTTTTGAGCTTTCCTCCCGAACGACATAGAATTATTTCCATTACAGGATTCACCATGCAGCAGTGAGCAAATTGGTATTTCCAGTTGTATTGATATGAGTTGTCTCAGTGGTTATTTTTCGGGCAGTTAATTAATGACTTGTAGCATTAAATGTTAAAAGGAAACATCGACCCCTCTCAATGCTATATATCGGAAACAAGTTGCTGGAACTTTTCTTCACCAGTTCTGGAGCAACCTTTCTGAGAGTGAAGGCTTCTCTCTGGGGTTAACCTCCATAGCAACACATATACGCACTTTGATTGAGTTAGGTTAGGTTTCTGTATGAAAAGGGGAATTGAACATGTCAATGTTCAGCTTTTGTTGACCCATCCATCCAACTTGACTTCCTGCCTCTGTGGACAATAGTGTCTGTGCCACAGAGCTACATCCTATTAAAAGCACATTAGGGGGCCATGCTTGTCGTACTGGGCGACACTGCCACTGCGTTTGGGGCGCAGAGAGTTTGACATTGCTGAGACAAACTGACTGACTGGTCTTTTCATGGGATTTCTTGACAACAATTAAAAATAGAGGATTAAAAACAAAGATGAAATGGAATGCATCTTTGCCTTTTCAATTATTCGGAAGAATATTTTCTCCCCGTTTTAAAACACTTATCTCGATGTTATTCATTAATTCCGCGCTTTAATATTGGTAGGAGCTTTAATGGAACTGTGTGTGGGCCCGGTGGATGCGTTGGCTTCTGTATATCTGCACGTGTGCTTCTGCGTTTTGTTCTTTCATGCATATTTTGTTACTGTGTGCAAATGCGCTTGTTTGTCCCAGCTATAAATGTATGCATTTCACTGAAATGCATTTGGACGTGGATGGTTGTTGGTGTGTGTGTGTGTGTGTGTGTGTGTGTGTGTGTGTGTGTGTGTGTGTGTGTGTGTGTGTGTGTGTGTGTGTGTGTGTGTGTTCTCTCGTCCAAGTAAGAGTTTAGCTGGAATTGTTCAGTGTGTGTGTGTGATGTCCCCCTCGGGGTGTGAATCAGTTTGCGGTGTAAAGGCCATGCTTCATGCTGAGACAGAACTCTGATCAACTGTGTCGAAAAGATGGATAATGTGTACTCCTCTTCCCGCTCTCATTATTTACATCGACTCCGGCACTCCTTCCCATCTCCCGCTATACTTTTGCCATCTCCCTCGCCGGCCATCCCTCCCACCCTCTCCTTCCTCCTCGCCTTTCTGTTTCCCTGTGCTTCTCTCATTTCCGCTCTTTTTATCCTCTCCTCTCCTTTTCAACTTTTTAAATTCCTTTTCCCCCCTCATCCATCTCCCTCACCCCCTCCCGTCTAATCTCATTCTATCCTTCTTTGCAACCTCCTCTGTAGAGAGGTGATGCAGATCAGCACTTATCCAATCCTTCAACAAATTCCCATTCAAACAAAAATACCTTTAGGTTTTTGGTGAAACTAATTCTAAAACTAAAGTACTATCTATGATATAATTCATATAATTATGCTCAGCGTTTTGACAATTTATTTACCTGTTTTCCAGGTTAAGGTTTTTGAAAAAAAACTACTACTTGTCAACTTTTTCAAAATACTATACATTTATAATAACGATTAGTCGATATTCAGAAAGCTGGGTGATTGGGTGATGCATGTGAGGAGGTAGGCTCCTCCTCCTAGGCTGGATGGGAAGGTCCAGGCAAAGCAGGTGAGGGAAGTGGGTAAAAGGTGTGGCAGTCAGGTGATTGGCAAAGCAGGTAATGTTCATGGTGGCGGATGGAAAATGGCAACAAAGGGACCTCGGCAATTCTCTGAGAAAGTGGGAATGTGGCTGAAGAGGGGAACAGAGAGGCAGAACGTAACAAATTAAATAATAGATCAATCGAAAGAAACACAGGATGTTGCATTTTATGGTCGGCACCTCAACTTATTGAAAATGTAAAGAATCTGTTAGTTGCAGCCCTGCATTTCTACGATTGTTCAGCTCTTCTCTCCTCTCTCCCTCCAATGATCTGTTGGTGCTTCTGGGAGTGCATGCTCCTTTGGTTCACATTCGTCCTGCATCCCCCCAAAATACACACTTACACACTGGCACAAACACACAAAGAAATAGCTCTCTGCCTTATCCCTCTAGCAGGGGCGGTTTTGGGCACGGGCGACCCGGGGTGGCACTTTTTCATGGACAGGTGGGGGGCGGCACGACCACTTAAAAAAAAAAAAAATATATATATATATCATCTGGGCCGCGAAGCGGTTTTCCATTATCTATCATATCACTGTGTGGGGAATTGGCAAATTGGCGCCCCCTGCAGCAGCAGGCGCCCCTGCTTGCTAAGAAGGTGCCGTCTACTAGTGATGTGTCGGTCGCGAACGAAACGGCTCTGAGAGCTCTTTGACGTGAACCACGGGGCCGGCTGTTTTTTTCTCTCTCTCACTCGCTCTCTCAAGCCGCATTTGATTGGTCAATATGTGTGGCGTCGTCTCTGTGCCTGTGCTGAGCAGAGGGGCGGGAGTTACACAGTCCATGTGACGTCACGAGACTGTGCATTGTAGCAACTTCAGTCCCCTCAGAGAGAATGTTCTCCAAACAGGGCAGATCATTACAGAGAAGAAACAGGATCAGCCCTCAAAGCTGAGGCACTTGGTCTTTCTCAATGTAAACCTTCACTGAAGGACAAAACTCTGGATGCTGATTTTTTTCTTTTTGTTTTACACATTTAAATTTATATTTTGTTGTGTGATTCTGTAAGCTTCTGTATGTTGTTTTACTTTAAATCTGTTAAGTATTAAAAAGCTAAAAGTAAAAAATAGTTAAAAGTTAGTTAAGTTCATTTGTAAATAGTTAAACGTTTGTTTTTGCACTTTCAAAATTTTTTTTAATAATAATAATAAAAGTGTATTTATATAATAAACATTTGATATAGTGCATGTTTTTTTTTACATTAGTTAGGGTGACCAGACGTCCTCTTTTTCCCGGACATGTCCTCTTTTCGAGACCTAAAAAAAGCGTCCGGCAGGGATTCCAAAAACTTCCGGGATTTTGCTACGTCGGGGAAAATAGTTATTACCCCCTTACAAGTTTTGGAAATGGTATCTCCCTCACGTTCCACCTTCTTGCGCAAGCTCTGACTGTAGAGAGAACTGCCATTGGTCGACCGATCTCAACGTAAGTTCACGGCATGCTACACACCACCGCTACCACCCCCCCCCCCCCCCGCGACGAAGTGTCCCTCCTCTCTCTCTCTCCTCCTCCCCCCCCCCCCCCCCCCCCGGAACGAAGTGTCCTCTTTTTCACAAACTCAAATCTGGTAATTCATATTGCGCATAATTTTACATTATTGTTGGTAATAAATTGATTTAAGCACCAAAGAGCCGGTTCCCTAAAAAGAGCCGGGATTCCCATCACTACCGTCTACAGATCATGTGTGAGAAGGGGGAAGGGGAGGGGGCGCAGGGGAATAGTTCACCTCTGGGTCTCCCAAATGGAACGGACAAGGGGGGGGAACAGGGGGATCCACTGTAGCCTATAGAGCAATACTCTAATGCAATCAGTGGGCTTAAGTCAGTTATGTTGTAATTTATACTGTGTTGTGCAGAATTGTGTGCATTGATTCTCTTAAGTGTGTTATTCAAATATTCTATTGAAGGATTTGTGCAATTGAGGAAGTTAAGTTTATAATAAAAGAAATTTAAAAAAAAATCCCAGCGGGGGGGGGGGGAGGGGGGGGGGGGGGGGGCGCTCGGAGGGGGTCTCGCCCGGGGCATAATTACATGTAGAACCGCCACTGCCCTCTAGAGAGAGAGAGAGAAAAAAAGAGAGAGAAGAGAGAGAGAGAGAGAGAGAGAGAGAGAGAGAGAGAGAGAGAGAGAGAGACACTTGGGAGGGCGCAAGAGCGCGCGAGCTCGCCAACGGGTGAGATGCGCGCGCTCCCTCTGTCGCCGCCGTTTCAGTGGAGAGGAGCCGCTTATTCTGCTGCTGGATGAGGGACGGAACGGAGGGAACAATGAACAGACACAGGGATGAGTGAATGAACGTATCCCGACCTGGGCTTCTTCCACAGTACCGAACCGGTGAGAAGACGTAACCAACGTGCGTATTACTATTGTTATTAATGTTTTCATTTTGCATTTTTTTTTAATGATTTGCTGTATTCTCGTATTGGTATGTGTGAGGTGAGGAGACAGTCGGAGTGTGTAAGAAGTGCACACGTGAAGCGCGAGGCGCCGTCGCTTAGACAGTCCAGTTAATTGCGGCGGATCGGTGCATGCATGCCTAAACAAGGAGCACGGAACCTGTCAGGGTGAGATCAGGCGGCGAGTGATCGCAGAGATCCCGGGGAGAGGTCGCGGAGGAATCTACCGGACGTGATCGGGGGGTCTCTCTCAGGTGTGTGTGTGCGACGCCGCAGAGCCCCGACCTGTCCGGGAGACGCGTCTCCAGTCCCGCTCCAATTAAGCGTTTACCCTGCGCGCCGTCTCCATCAGAGAGCCTCGCTGGAGAACGGTGAGTGACATTTCCCCAAAGCTGCACGGGTATTACCCGGCCGAGCGAGGCTGTGGACCGTGCAGGCTGTGATGCCGGTGGCCGAGGAGGGAGATTAAGGTCAGGGATAGTGAACGCATCCGGGTCTGGAGGGACTGTGTCGGGTCAGGGTGCAGGAGAGGAAGGGATAGGCACTAGAGGGGCATTACATGTATTATGCAGTGGTGTATAGTAACGAAGTAGAAATACTTCGTTACTGTACTTAAGTAGTTTTTGGGGATATCTGTACTCTACTTTACTATTTATATTTCTGACCTCGGAAAGACGGGAGACAACGACACCCAACGTGTGTTCGTTATGTCCAGTCTACTCCTAACTAAACCTTTAGTCCAGTCTACTGCTTAACTTATAACCCGCTGCACAAAGACAGGATGTTGAAATGGAAGCAGGTTTTCATGCTTTTTTGGCGATCTCAGGATACTCTGCCTTGGTTTCCAGATCACCGACAGAGTTGTAACAGACTTACATTTCATTTTAGAGTAACGTAACATCTTGACATGTGTCAAGAGGTTCCGTCTGAGGTTACCACAGACGGATGTATGCGGTCATTTTTCACAATAAAACATCTTTCCGGCCTTGATTTTTTTTTTTTTTTAATTGAAATGTTTCATTCATTCTTTCTGTGGCCCGGTACCAAGAGACCCACAGACCGGTACCAAGAGACCCACAGACCGGTACCAAGAGACCCACGGCGGGCGGAATGAGCATACTTATAACCACACTGTTACAAGTCCTTCATAGTGTCATATTGCTTTTTGGAGAATTATGATGATAAGTTCATAGTAGATGCAAAAGTATACTTAGGTACAATATATTATGTTGAACATAATATATATGGATGGATCCCAGCCAACCCAGTTATTTTATCAACACAACTCCTGTCCTTGGTCACGGTGACCACAGCACTTAAAGAATAAAACTTCATAATTCTCCAAAATTCTGACCCTTTGCTGTACTTGTACTTGTACTTTTACTTTCAATACTTAAGTACATTTTATATCAGAAAAATACTTTTGATACTTAAGTACAGAAAATAACAGATACTTTAAGACTTTTACTCAAGTAGTATTTTAATCGGTGACTTTTACTTTTACTGGAGTAATTTTCCAGTAAGGTATCTTTACTTTTACTCAAGTACGGCTTTTGGGTACTTTATACAACACTGGTATTATGAGAATGTGATGCTGAAAGGAAATGACGGCGGGGCGGGATTAACGATGATGATGAAATTGACCAAATTGAAATGCACAATAGCAGTTTTCTTTATTTCATACAGATTAGAGCGAGAGTATAGGGATCATTATGTTGACATGCTTGTTTAAGAAATGTATTAGTGCTGGTGATGATGATGATGTTGGTGGGAGTTTTGGTGGTGATGATGGTAGTGTTATTGTTTGATTTGAATGGTTTCATTATTACTACATTTTCATAATTTAGCATTATTCAAAATGTGTCTACGTTTATACTGTTTTAGCGGCTTGTCAGCCATCTGTAAAACACTCTGAACCTGTAGGCAGGGTGTTATACAAAGTAAGTTGTACTGATTGATTGATAATGGTGGTATGGTGCTGTTTGCTGCTGCTGCTGCTGCTGATGATGATGATGATGATGAGAAAGAGGAGCAGAGTGGTGATGATGATGCTGCTGGTGATGATAATTAAAATGGTTGTGATGGGAGTTTTGATGATGATGGTTATGGCTGAGCTAAAGGCAGCATGAAGATGATGATGATGAAGAAGAAGATGGTGCCAGTAAAAATTCACAATGGTGGCAGATGTTTTGATGATGATGATGACGGTGGTAGTTTCACCTATATATGGCAGCATGATGATCGTGATGAGGACTTTTTCCATCAAGGATAAATAATTAACATTAAGATATGTCGCCCTCTCAATAATTCAAAACACCCAAGCGTAAGGAAGTAAGGAAGTCTATAGATTGATTTGCATATCTCAAACAATTTTTCAGCTTCCATCAGCAACAATACGTCTTTGTGTTAAGCAGCTTTGATGCCGTCTAGCTGTCTGCTACCCAGCGGGCTTTCACTGACCAGAGCCAATGTGGCCATGTCTGCACGGTGGTGATAGAACATTTTGGACAATGCAGACGTGCAAAGCTGTTTTGAGCAGGCAAAGGGTCACAAATGTATTTCAATGTGTCCTGGCAGCAAGATTGCATGATTTAATGATTAAAGGAAAATAAAAGGTCAGTTTCTTAAGTTAAGTCTTGGTTTTCTAGGCCATGACACAGAAACAACGTCTCGAGACAAGATGAAGCCGTGTTTAAGATTCTGAGTACATTTCCATTAGCCTCCGAGTTTTAATTTATAAAAAACTACTAACTGAGACACAGCAGCAGTATGTGTTGAGCTTCCCTGCCACCCGTGTTGATTTTGTTCCACCATCCAGTTGTTTATCTGGTGAGCTGTGTCTGTAAATGACTGCAAGTCCAGAGAAACTAGGTGTTTGGAAATAAAACCACATGCATTTATTCATTATTTTGTTGGAGGCCTAATCCTAGAAATGTCAACATTGATTCGGTCAGGTTGTCACATTTCTAGTTTACAAGGTGTGTGTGTGTGTGTGTGTGTGTGTGTGTGTGTGTGTGTGTGTGTGTGTGTGTGTGCTTTGCGTATGCGAATAATGCATGCTGCCTCCGTACCTGCTGTGTCTGTGTATTTATGCGGGTGCCCAAAATATCCCGGACATACTCTGTTTATGTCTGTCACTTCCTTTCCTGTGACTGTATCCTCAACTAATCCATTAATGACTTGAACAACACACCGGCTTGCCCGCTGGAGAAGGTGGTAACCCACATCTCGG
Organism: Myoxocephalus aenaeus; assembly: GCA_038501785.1. Lineage (NCBI taxonomy): Eukaryota > Metazoa > Chordata > Actinopteri > Perciformes > Cottidae > Myoxocephalus > Myoxocephalus aenaeus. The sequence continues at coordinate 8,605,467 of JBAMJR010000111.1, read as the reverse complement.
CCTCTATTCTTGTCCACGGTAATCTGGTTATGCGTATCGCTGGCGCTGCTCTGTGGTTACTTGTGTTGTTACCAATACTGACCCCCTGGGATCCCAGGACTGTCAGGATGGCGTGTCTGGCTGAGAGGGGACAGGAAAGTCCCCGTGGTCATAATCCTCTTCGCTCCTGTGTGTGTTTGTGTGTGGGTGTTATGCTGTTAATGCTGCCAGTGGGGGGTTGAGAGATGCCTTGTGTTCTGAATGGTGTCAGGAGGAAGATGATGTTGACAATGACTGGGAAGTAGAAAGAGAGGAAATAAAGAAGAGGAAGAAGAACGAGCGATGTAGCCAGGAGGCCTCTATAAAGGTTAAGAGGAGAAGTGACTTAAGTTATAATCTATGTGATCGTTTAAGGCTTTTTTTTTTCAAACAGAACCACCTTCAAATATAAAAAAACTAACCAATTCTTATTAATGCCCCCCTTATGGCCTCCAGGCCTGAAACAGTTCCTGATGGCGGTGCCCTTATTGATTTCCAAAAGTGTTCACATTCATCAGCTATTGTCCATTGCCAGTATGGTGCCCCAGGGTGTTCAATACATTTAAAAAGACATTTGAAATACATATCATGCAATTGGCTGAAAAGTAAGAGGGTGATGAAATCCACTCTCATATGTCATTATGAAATAAAACGCAACATCATATAAAAGTGTAATCGGGAGAAATATAAACCAAATACCAAAATTATAAAAAAAAATTAAAATGAACTAAAAAAATAAAGATTAAGTAAAAAAAAAAATATACTTTGGGGCTCCATATGATTGATGCTTGCAAAGCGATCCGGCCTGTTTTCCGATGCATTTCCCCCACAGGGATCATTAAACCTTCAGTTCTCATCTCAGGCTTTCTAACTAACTCGCCAATTTTACTTTAGTTTCTTCTTGTGTTCAAACTGTGGCCTGGATCAACATTTGAAAAAGCCCACTCCATCTCCTTCATGCGTTTGGACTGCCACTCTTATACAGATGATTTTGAGAGGCATTTTAATCTTACTGCAACCTAACCGGGAGTTCCCCCTCGAGGCTCACAGGTTGATTAATTAAGTGGCTATAACAAATGGATTTGGGGACAGTGATATATCGTAGGGCTCATCTCTTCTCCGGCTGTGGCCCAAAGTCGTTGGCCTATCCTGTTTTGTTTTATGCAGTGTTTGACATTCATGGAAAGGGCCCAATACGCTGCCTGCTCTGCCCGAACGCCACGTCATATATTGGCACCTCAACACTTGCTGGACTCGAGTCTTCTGCGAATGAAAGCTACGGTTTGTGCTCATCCTCTGAAACTAGTCTGACAAACCCAAAACGTGACAGTCCATGCAGGCATTTGTCACAGCCAGCCATAACATTAGAAAACATGACCTAACGTCTGATATGGTTGGGAAACACTTGATACAAGAGAAGAGTTCAAATGTGTTTAACACAATGTGTAGTAGGGCCGTATAAAAGAAAAATCAATAATCACTTACCCAGAGGGCAGGAACAATATGGGCTTCAGATTTATCCTGAATGTAACACCCTTTGAGTAAAAAACAAACAAAAAACCCCATTAAAGATGAGTAGTGCCAATCCGATATCACCCTGATTTCTCTCATGGGGCTAAACAGGATGGCCTGGCCTCTCGCATCATTCATTACACTCATTTTCCAATCACTCCCAAAGCATCACTTCAGCGATTCATTTGACAGCTTTATTGCCAAATGGTGTCATTTCCAAGCTGGGTGGCAGTTCCTGATGCACCAACAGTGATCCCACTTGCTCGGCGGACTGATTTGGCCCTCATACTTGTGTACCTCTCTTAGTCCTTCAGAGGTAAAGTTGCAAATTATGAAATTAGTCGGTTTTTTTTTTAGCTTGAAGCACTGACTGCTGCATGCACCATTTTTGCTTAGTCCTCATATTGACCAAACCAGAGAGGACAGTGGGATCTTGCAGTATTATTTTTTCCTTACTTAGAAGTGTTTAATATATTGTTTGAACTCGCTCCATTTATCACAAGTGTAAGCTCATCCTCATCCTCCAAGTCTCTTGCAAAGTATATTTATGTTCAACGGAGGGTGAAGTTATTTTCTCTATATAGCCCAGACATAAAGCAATAATTTGTTCCTACCACGTTTTTGGATTCATTAAATACATTAACTCTCCAGATCTTATGTATATATGTTTATAAATGAGAGGGCCGGGCTGAATGTGGTTGCTGAGAGAGCAGCGCTAAAGGAGAAATCTCTTAAATATCTTCATTGCAGATGCTTTTTTCCGTATTTCACTTATCGCCCAGGAAGTGGCAAATGTGGATAACATTGTTTCCAGATGCATCGGTTTCCACCAGTGCTCATCAATCAAACAAGGAACAATCCATCACAGTCAGAGATAGCAGTCCTCTATGTACAGTTTCCTCAATAGATTAGGATGCGCTTCCGCAGCAAGGCCTGTATGAGTTTAAAGTTACTTTTTTGAAGCAGTCATCACTAACTGTAGTACATGATGTAGGTGGAGAAAAGGTTTTTTCTAAAAAGACCAAAAGAAAAGTTCAGCAAATATTCCTCTGGAAGCAAACTGCCCGTGTCCTATAGACAATAAGAAAGGAGCACAATACCAGGGCGGCTGTATACTGTTATGAATGTGGACTTTTTTTTCACTAGCCTAAATCTATGTAACTTTTTTAACAGCAGCTACTGCCGCTTCAATTGCAGGATAATGGTATAGGACAAAACGTAGCATGAGGAAAAGCCCTTCAGTCAGCAAATGTCATTTATTCAGCAATCTACCTCAAGTTGGCTTACATTAGCGCCCTCAAGTTATTAGTTGTACCAGACCAAGTAGCAAATCCCTCAATGTAATGAGTTTAGCAATGGTGTGTTTTTTAACTTGTATTTTACCATTACACCATTCGCGTACACTGGACGTGCGCGTGACAGTTTAAACAGGAAGCAGATTTTCTACACACTGCAGTTGGTTTAGAGGAAGAACTGCAATGACGAAAAGAGGGACCAGAGATTTCTTAGCTTGGACCGACGACGAGGTCAACCTGTTGTTCAGAGTCATGTGATAAGGGCGTGACGAATCAGGAAAGGATACATCGTGACTGCTAAGACCCAATCAAGTGGCGAACGTTATCGTTTCCAAACTTCTCAGTTTACGCACGTCCACAGTACGAGGTAACCCGGGAGTTTCCAAACGTATCCGTCCTCGGGAGCGTTTCCAAAACTCTGTTTCGGTGCTCTGAAACAGTGGTCCCCAACCTTTTTTGGGCCACAGACCGGTTTTGTGTAAGACAATATTTACATGGACTGGCCTTCACGTTGTGGGCGATAAATATGACGTAATAAAATTATACGACATATATAAAAATACAACTCATCATTATGCCGAATTAGTGGGAGCCCTGAGCTTGTTTCTCTGCTACGAGCCGGTCCCATCTCGGGGTGATGGGAGACAATGACACCCGACGTGTGTTCTTTATGTCGTCTACTCCGTAACTTAAAACCTGCTTCACAAAGACGGGATGTTGGAAATGGAAGCAGGGTTTCAGAGCTTTTTTGGCGATCTCAAGATATTCTGCATTGATTTTTATCCAGAACACCGGCAGCGTTAAAACTTACTTTTAAGTTTCATTTTTGGGGTAACGTATCACTTGACCAGACGCACAGACAGATGTATCCGGTCATTTTTCAAAATAAAACATCTTTCCGACCTTTTTTTTCATTCATTCTTCGGTACCGTGGTTGGGGACCGCTGCTCTAAAACTCAGGCGTAGTGCGGACACTCAGTGCACACGTAGCAGAAGATACGCCTTTTAAACGTATAGTGTAGACATGGCCGCCGTGTCCTTGAGCACTTGGGTCTACATTTAGTTACAATCCGCACACAAAGACAGACATGCTCGAACATCCTCCACATTAGCACAAATGTTAACACTGAGCAACCGGAAACTGACAGACGTACATTAACAAACGGACACAAACACACTTGACACCTTGTCACCCCACCACATGATGTTTAAAGATGAACTGGGCATTGATATGCAGAGAGGCTCCCCCTGCTACTGCTGAGAGTAGAAAGCTCCAAGGTGGAGGGGAGCCATTGTTTTCATGAATAACCTCAGCCTATGACACGCACGCACGCACGCGCACACACACACACACACACGTGCACCTTAAACTGGCGACAGTGTGTGTGAGAGATACTAAGTGTGGCTGTGAATCATTCTTTCTCTGTGTCTGTAGCTGTATGTGTTGTTATTGTTATGGCCTTTTATTACATTTAAATGATATTTCAGCGATAGCTTGATGGTTGGCAGCATGAGACTTCACTAAGTGGAGAAAAGCGACTACGGTGGTTTTGGTTTCTAAAAGACGGAGGAAGAAAAAAAACATAGCTTTTGTCCTTTTTCTCGGTCGCTGTCGGAGGCCAGATTCAGCACAATCTGCTCTTTTCAATTCCTGAATAGGATGCATGCTGTGAAATGGACAATCACAGACTTATCCAATCAACTGTGAAAATGGGCACTGATGAAGAATACATTGACCTTTCATGCTTTTCTGAATGGACAGTCTTGAACAGGTGTCATGCGAAGTGAACAGTGTTCTTTTCCTCAGGAGGATTCTGAAGCGTTGCAGTTAAATTGAGGAGAGTGTGAGTCTCTTTGGAGCGGCTGCCAGGGATGTCACAATAACAGAAATGTTGTAGTTGATAGCATTGTTAGTGAAATTCCAATTTTCGATACCCAAAACAATAAATCCTATCTTCAACATACTCTCCTTTATTACTGCTTTCTGAGTACCGCTGCGTTTTCATATTTTGTCATCGACTTGGTACCGAAGTATTGGTTCTCGTGACGTACCCGGTGGCTTCGGTTGTCGAACACTTGAAGCATAGATTTGTTTTTTCTCTCTGTTTGCCACTCCTACTTCTTTTACTTATTCTCTGCCCTGTTATTGTCCCTCCTATTTCCATCTCCACCCTGTTTGTACAGCTTTTACTCTTTAATTTTCTCCATCTCTCCCGTCTCCATGTCTGTCTCACGCTCTGTCCTCCCTCTAGTTTGAGACTCTCTCTCTCTCTCTCTCTCTCTCTCTCTCTCTTTGTGTATATTGGCATTCAAATCAACATTTTCAGGGCAGTTTATAATCATAGCAATAAGGTTACATACATACATATATTTTCCTGGATTTTTAACATATGTATATCTGGACTGTACTATACCTCACAGATGTTCATAATTTAGCGCCACAACATACACACTACTACGCATGTGTGTCTGTTGCGTACTGAAACAAAGACACTAATCCAATTGATGCCAACCGCGATTGTTGGTTATTTGATACTTTTCAACTTTTCAGAAGCAGCACTTTCCTCCAATTTGTTTTCATGCTAAAACGGCAACCTACTGTCTAGCAGTGTGGCGAAATACCTTTTAGAATAAGTTGAGGGCAAAACCTGTAAATGAAACGACTTAATGCGACATGCAGGCCTCCATCGGCACATTAGAGTGCAGAGCAGTATTAGACGGGTGGAGCATCAAGTACAGGCACAGCCCTAACATTAAACATCCATCAACAAGGCTTCTGTTCCCCAAACCTCCAAAACAAGCTGGAATGGCCCTATGTTGTGTATTTTATTTCTGCCTCACTGCAGGCAGTATAAACCTTATATAACAACTTGCATATACTTAAACTGGTCAGAAGAGATGCTGGAAAAAAGGCTCATCAGAGGATTCTGTTTGGTCTCCCACAGCGGAACAGGCTGTAAACACAACATTATAAGTTGAATTGGCTTGCCGGTTGGCAAACAACTACCTGTTTACACATCCAGCACACACAGAACAATATTTATTTGATGCCGTGCTTTTGCTCACCTTATGTCTCCACCTATTCTTGAGGGAAGCATCTGGCTCTTTTGCTGCTAAATGCTCCAATGTGCAGAGTTGGTGATATTTCTCTGTGGCTTTATAATGACGAGCAACGTCTGTCATATTATACATAGTCATTTGACCCATTGTTGATGTAAGCAATATTAATTATTGCAGCTTTAAATATATGGCTAGAAATCCCGGTTCATGGGGGGGGGGGGGGGGGGGAGGAACAGCATTGTTCTGTGATTTATTTTGACACTGGAAAAAGAATAGCTATATATTTTTGTATTTCCCTGTTTCCTTGTCACTTTCCCTTTCTTCCACCTCTTTCCTCTTTTGTTCCCTTCATACATTGTCGCTCCCACTCCCACATCTTTTCTCAGATTACCTCCATTCTTGTCTTTTCGCTCATCATGTCCACTCCTTTCTGTCTTTCTCTATCATGATCGTTCTGTCCACTCACATCCCACAATCCCCCTCTCTGTCTTGCTTCCTCTCCTCTCTCTCACCATTCCTCTCTACAACCTCCTCACCTGGGGCCCTCCTCTCTATCTGTCACTCCACTCCTGGGTTGTTTACTACCTCTATCCCCTTTCTTTAACCCCTCTTCTGTGTACTGTCCATGACTCCATGATATGTCCCTACTACGGTCTCACCCTTTCAATTGTTACCCATACTCTTGTATTATATTTCCTAATTTACTTATTTGTTGTGTTCTCGTCCTGGCTGTTTCTATCCTCCCCTTTCCCAGTAATCTGTCACAGCAGCATAAACCCAAACCTAGTTTATATAATCTGATAAGAGTCCACACACACACATACAAGCTGTCCAGCCACATTGCATGCATGGCTGCGGGGTGTTTCTGCATGCAATGTGTCTGTGTGTATATGTGTGTTTGTGTGTGTGAGAGAGACACTGTGTTTACGAGTGCATGCATGTGTGATTGTGAAATCTTCCAAGTGTTGGCTTCATTGGAGCAGGTGCTGTGTTTGTTTGTGTGTATGATTGTGTGTGTGGATGAAGGATTGTCTGGGGGTTTCCTGATTGGTTTAAAGAAGGGATGAGGATTAGAAGTGATAGAGACATGAATGGGGAAACAATAAAACATATAATGACGCAGGAGTGGACGTCAGGCGCTCCTAAATAACCATAATCCACCCTGTTGTCATGCTATTGTAGTGTCTCGGCTTAGGTATTTTTCTCTTTCACACACAATGCACATCTCCATCTGTTTTTAAACACTCACACACCACTGCTGTGCAAATACAGCACCATGTCAAGTTTTAATTTTGTTTGTGGAAGTTTCATGTCCTCTCTCCAAGCCCCTCAGACTTCAGTGCCGATCTAAAAAGGGAATGACTTGATAATAATAATAATGCCCTTTTTTTTGTAAATATGCCCTGCTCCTGTGAAATAAAGAAAGGGCAACATGTGTTCTTTTTAATCATACGGGAAAGCTTTGTGCTAATGAAAAGACTCTGTTCCGTTTAACTTCATACGTTTTACCACTGCTCCCATTTCCTGAGCACAAACAAATAAAGCATACGTGTGTTATCCATCTGTTCTGGTATCAAACTGCACTGCTTCTTGGCAAGCTCACACACACACACACACACACACACACACACACACACACACACACACACACACACACACACACACACACACACACACACACACACACACACACACACACACACACACACACAATGTGACACACCTCTTTTTGGCATTCCTTTGAATAAGCAGTGATTTCTCATCACTACAGGGGTATTTACTTTTTATATTAAAGAAGAGGAGTAGGAATAGAGCTGGCGAGTGCCAACTCCTTATAAATTATGCTGGAGGAGATTCATTGAACACTTCCCCTTGTAGTATACCAGTATAATTTTGTCCATATTAGGGATGTCATGATACCCATACCAGTGAAATTCCATGATTCCTGGTACCCAATTTGATACCATGATAAAATAACAAAACAAGTAGTAGTTATCATCCGTAGTCCATTCCTTCTCCTTTCCCTTTTCTTAACACTGCTGTTGTCCCAAGACCTTGCAGACCCACTGATTCATAAACAAGTCAGCTTGACTTAATCCTCTGTTTTTAAGCTTTATTCATAAAGTTGATAGCTGGTCCGCTCAAATCTGGATTCCTTTGTTGTTCGGTACTTACAAACTGCAAGTCACTCGGAGTAAACGCCTCAGCTACTGACATCAAAACCGAGAGAAACGTTGGGTGGAGGTGTACGGACGACCAGGGTGAGCGTACAGTGCGCACACTTCAAGGCTGAGGTTCCCTCAGGATGACCGGTGCTCACTACGTGTGTTCGAGAGACAGATCATGCTTCTATGTATAGATAGGTCTGTGTGATGTCACATGTGTGTTCAAACACTGTGACAACTTTTAGTTGTGAACTGAATACATGTGAGTGCATGTGTCATCTGGGCTTAGCAGCAGAAAAAGCACACTTAAATGAACAGCCTGCACGCTGTGTGTGTGTTTGTGTGTGTGTGTGTCAGTGTGTGTGTCACCAAGTCACTGTAGTAAAAATAAATCCATACGAGTGAAGGAACACTATAGAACAGCCTGCGTGGAAGCATGGTGCGCTGTTGTGAGTATTTTGAGTTTAAATGTTCATTCTCACATTCATTTATTTATGCATGATAACTGTGTGTGTGTGTGTGTGTGTGTGTGTGTGTGTGTGTGTGTGTGTGTGTGTGTGTGTGTACTTTAGCTAGCTAGCTCCCTCAGGCTCTCTGCTATCCCCTCTGTGTGTGACATTTGCAAGGGACGGAAGTCTGAGCACTGTGCTGCCAGTACCTCTCAACATCATACAGCACACACACACACACACACACACACACACACACACACACACACACACACACACACACACACACACACACACACACACACACACACACACACACACACACACACAGAAGCACAAACAAACGGAGGCGGACAGATACTGGATATGAACATCTGCAATTTGACTTGCGCTCTGGGAGAGCAGAGTGCGTGTGTGTGTTCGTGAGCGCCAACAAAACCTATCCATGACTGCCTATCCATAGAAAGCCAGGGGACAATTATGCTGATTGTGTCTTGCGTAATACCATATGTGTAATGTCCATTATGAGATTGCATACATTACATTAAGGGTTCTTATCTAAAGCCACAGTTCGAGATCTGTCAAACTGCCAGCGCCAATTAAAGGCGGGCTTACACTATCACAGCACGAGGTCCACAGCTGCACGGAGGCTTTTATACAGTTTCCATTTAGTTTGAGGCTAATCAGGAATAACAAAACACCTGGCGACTGCTTTACATTAAATATATTACTTTAGGCATGCATAGACAGCGCACACAACATCACGTGACATTCATGATTAAATAAATAGTGCATTTATTAGGACGAGTGATTAAACGCCTTCTGCTAGTTTACATTACATTGCATGAAATTGATGGACACCCACCAGTCAATCAGAATTGAGAATCACGCCAGCGTGTCATGGAATTACTTGTGATAAATGACATACAGTAGCAACTGATGCTGGATATAGATCTAATAAAGACTGGGGCCAGGTGGCAACACCAAAGCAAAAGAGCAGACCTTTCATTAAAACATTACATGCCAGCACTTTGCCTTTGAACTGCCATTGATGTGACAGTCTGGCCTAAAGCTTGGAAACATGCATATAGTGTCAACAACCTAAGTAATTATTAACCTATAATTTGTAAAATTATAAATCTGAAAGCAGTTGCTAGCTTTTTGAGACACCAAGCGAATGCAGTTTATTACAACTTAATATAAAACTTAGATATTAAATAGTCAAACAATTAAGCAACAATTCAAAAGTTTATGTTTAGATAAAACATCTAAAGTTATAATTTATTATGTCAGGTACGATGGTGTACGAAAGTATCTGACATCATTTAAACACAGAAATCCCAGAGATCCAACTTTGGCAGAACATGTTGTGTTCATGTAGGACGGCCATGTGTGAAGATTGGATGAATGGTTCTTAACATACGCAAAGAACACAGCCACACACACACACACACACAGACAGACAGAGCTTCCTTACTTATAGTTAGAAACTGCTCTGGGACGATCATTAATAGTCGTTTTTCCACTGTCTGGGTCCATTCACTTATTTCCCCCCTCTCTGATGATGTCTTTATAAAGCCAGAACAGTTATTAACCCCCAGCCCCAGGGCCATGTTCATTTAGTTCATTCTGTAATATATGTCTAATCTAGAGGTAGAATAAACCATTCATACACACTTCACCATTCATCTGTCTCCCGATGCTCCAACAAACCTCTCTGGCCTTTACAGCCTAAAGGGCCCGCTGACGCTTTTCTCATTTCCTCCTCTATATTGTTTTTCTATTACTCTTTCCTCTTATCGTCTGCTCCTTTCCTTACCTTCCCTTCATCTCTCCTAACGCCTTCCTCTCCCTTCTGCCATTACCAGCATGTCAATCTGTTGCTTGCTTGGATCTCAATCGCAGCTTCAAACATGCTTTTAGATGGATCAAAGTAGAAATCAAGCTCTAATACACACACACATGCAGGCACACACACACAAGCAGGCATCACGTGCATGCATCTTCACACTCTCACAATGAGCATGTGGCCAATTATTGGCTTCAAAGACCACTAGTAAATGCTGTGTTAGCTCTGAAATTTCACATACACACCCCCACACATTAAAATGGCACACATGCTGCATACGATATAAGTATACACAACTAACATGCATGGGCCCACATAAAAAATATGGATGAGCGAGAAAGTAGGAACATTAAGACAAACCTGTGTGTGGTTTTCTGTGTGCGGGAGAACATTCAAGGGTGTCTGTGCAGTTGAGTGTGTGATTGCGTCTGTAATGAATGCTCGTTGTTCTCAGATGTGCTGGTGAAGAAGGATGTCGGGCGAGTGTTGATGCTTCAAAAGCTCTTTCATGCCGGCCTCAGTTAGGTCACATCGACCGCCGGATCCGCAGATCGATTGACCAGCCTTAATTTGACTCATTTGTGCAGGCAAGAAATCCCTAATTGAACCTTGAAACGCAAATACGCACACGCACGCATGCAAGCACACACACACACACACACACACACACACACACACACACACACACACACATACACACACACACACACACACACACACACACACACACACACACACACACACACACACACACACACACACGCACACAGGGCCGGCGATTGCTATAGGCGAACTAGGCGACAAATGGGTTGGGGGCGCCCCGCGAGCAGGGACCAAGACACGTCACATCAAAGATGTTCTATTACGGAGAGGACAACAACTCGGCCAAAAATCTGAATTTTTTTGTCGAGAAAACGGGACGCTGATTGGCCAAGACTCGACACGTCACATCAAAGATCTTCTATTGTAAAGATGACTCACTCCAAAAAAAAAAATCGTTTGTGCGGTCTGAAAAATGTGCGCGATCTGAAAAATCTATTGCGCGACCACTTTGACTGGCCCCTGACATTTGCAAAAATGAAGCGGTCTAAACCATCTGGAGCACAGGGACGAAAACGAAAAAAGGAAGAAGAGGAAAAGAAAGTCAAGTATAGGTTTGTTCAATAAACATATTTGAACAAAAAAGAGTGTTTTGCACAGTTTATGGAGTTAATTTAATCCTAACTTTGAGTGTGTAATAAATTATTTAAAATAATAAAAAAGAAAATGTTCTGAAACTATTCTGGTGTTTGTTGTCCATGCACCATTTATTGTTGAACTGCAATGTAGAATAGTAGAATTATAAGTGGGTGAAAAACTGCTATGCAAAGTAAAGCAGTTAAGTTAATATATGTCTCTTCAGTGATGTAAAGTATTGTGTGTCTGTGGGGGGGGGGGCGCAAAACTCAATCTCGCCTAGGGCAACCAAAGGGCTAGAGCCGGCCCTGCACGCACACACACACACGCGCACGCACACGCACACGCACGCACACCCACCCGTGACATGTTTTTGGGATGTGAGAAATTGCAATGGACAGGCGCTTTACCAATGTGAATGGTGGAGCAATCATCAACAACATCTTTACTTTTTAATCTTATGTATTTATTTGTTCACTTTACTCTTACTTTACCAGCAATTTAGGTCTTTATTTTTTTTAATGTTCACACTTTTTAGTTATTGTAAAGCCAAATTGTAAAGCCTTCTTTTAGCTCAGTTTTGGTCTCTTGCTGTTAGCGGCTAACGGTGCACTATGTTCACCAGCTAACTGCTAACGTTGTTCCTCTGTCGTTTGGTAGCGTATGTTGTTTATCTTAGTTATTTTTTGCTGAAAACAGTCGCCTGCTGCAGCTTGAAACTGTGCTGATGACGTGAATGAAACAAAACAGTTCGGCCAAAAACAATAAAACCAAAACAATGAGCTGAAAGAGGCTAAAATGCTCCATGGAGCATTGGGTGACGCTTCTTTGTGAGTGTGTCACTATGAGCAACAACTTTCTAATTAGGCTACATTCAGTGGTTTGATCTATTGCTGATATTAAAATAAGAAGTAGTTCAGCTTTACGTTTTTAGATTGATAGCTTTTAGGGAGCAACTATTTATAGTTCTGTTTAGTGTGGTATGGAAATCAGATCGTGAATAAAACTTGCTTGCCATAATCTCTTCAGGTAAACGCTTTGGCAGCTTCATGTTTTTCTTTTCATTATTGAAAATGCCGTTGCGAATAGTGAGTGCTTTGAAAATTACTTGTTTGAGTGCTCAAGGACTCACTTTTTTTCAGTTGTCTACTACGAAAAAAGCAACTTACTCTCAACTCATAAAAGTTGAATAGCACTTGAATCCAACACAAAGGGATATCTCTGAATAATGCCCCGGCTCCAAAGGACCACATGTATTGATTTCTAACAAATGAAGAAAAAGGATATAAAATGTTCCCTCATGGATTACCTATCTCAATCAAGTTTCTTTGAGCAGTCTTTTATTGTTTGTACTATAATTAATGGAAAACAATGGATGCCTGTGTGATAGAAAGCAAATCTATAATTTTTCATTATGACACAGAAATTCACCAGGGCCATCATTATGACCGTGTTTCTCACACACAAGAGCTGGCGAGTAAACTCTAGTCACGAGGGCCGCGTAACTCTAGTCACATTTTACCAAGCCAGTCATTAGATCCAAACTGGCAACCCTCCATTCACAGGCCCACACATTTTCCTCCGACCTCCCTGCTACCTCTGTCCCCTGCTGCCCTCCTCTCTGCTCTCAGAGGTGTGCTGCCTGGAGCCGCTGGTCAGAAGCAGCAGTTTAATCCACATCTTGAAGCAGAAACGACAGGCAGGCAGAAAGCTGATTTCACTCAGCTTCACTCAGAAGTCTGCTGTGTACATGGTGTGTGTGTGTGTGTGTGTGTGTGTGTGTGTGTGTGTGTGTGTGTGTGTGTGTGTGTGTGTGTGTGTGTGTGTGTGTGTGTGTGTGTTTGTTTGTTTGTTTTGGCCTCCTTCACCCTCCCTGTCAAACGCCGTCCCAGTTGGATGCAAGAAAACATTATCGATCCAAAGATAGAAAATAAAGTGTGTGTGTGTGTGTGTGTGTGTGTGTGTGTGTGTGTGGGGGGGGGGGGGGGTGGACTAAACTCACAGAGGATTTCTCATTTCTCTTGTCTCTCTCTCTCTCTCTCTTGCTCTAGTTTTCTTTCTCTCACTCTCTATCTCTCTCTGTCACACACACAATCACCCACTCCTCTCGTACCCCTAATGATAACGTTAAAGACTTTTGTATCTCATTAATTACCATGGCAACAGTATTGGACCTACTTTCTACTCTCCCTCTCTTGCTCTCTCTCTATCTCGCTTTAACTCTCATGCACTCATGCACGCGTATACGCACGCTGAGAGATCATGTTTCCATTCTCTTCCACTATCCAACCATCTACATCCAGTAGAGTATTGCATATGACTGCTGCCGCACACTCACTGCTGCTTAGATTTAGTTGCTGCAGGATGTGCTGCTCAATTGTCGATTTATCGTAAGCGCGTTTGTGTGTCATTTTGTGTGTGATTTGTGTGTAAGAATACGAGCTAGTGAGTGTGTGGCTGACACAGTGAGTGAGTGAGCGTCTGCTGGAAGCTGTGGCAGGTGTGTAACCCCCTAAGGGCAGAATTACATTGTTAACAGAGTGGTGCTACATCTTTGTCTGTGCTCCAGGGGCATCCACATTACTAGATAATATAGATTGGTTATGTAGGTTGAACAAATGTAGAGCTAAAGTGTGTGTGTGTGTGTGTGTGTGTGTGTGTGTGTGTGTGTGTGTGTGTGTGTGTGTGTGTATGTGTATGTATCTGTACTGTAAAGCAGGTGAGAACAGCTCAAGATGTCTTTAAGTGCGAGCAGATGGGAACTCAAATGTTATTGGAGCGTACGCGGCATGATTCATTTATGGTGTGTGTGTGTGTGTGTGTGTGTGCCCCTGCGGCTCATTGTCTATGTATGTACAGTTGTCACCCTGAGGGGGTTATATAAATACAATTTCATACCAGCCAAGGTACAACTTAGCGAGGGAGGTGAGATGTGCACAACACTACGTCGTTATTTGAAGAATTACTCTGTTCTTTTGTATCCACAGATGGAAAGGAAGCCATTAAGCTGACCTCAAAGTATGATTTGACAGAAAAACGCCCACCTGTCTGTTTAAGTTAGTTTCTTAAAAACATAATCACCTTTGAGTAAGACTGTAGATTCAGGCTAATGCAATTTTGGTGTCGATTATAAACACTTCTTGGCCCTTAGGCAGTGATGAGCTTCAAGAGTGAAGTCCAAACTCTTGGTAGAAGATTTAATGTACGTTCCAATCACAGAACTAACATTTGTGAGTCCTCAGAGACTTATTCAAGTTTGACCGTTAACCTCACTTACCCCTTTGAGTTTCCCCATTTGTGTTAACTTTATATCTAAGAAGGGAAGAGAGTATTGGTGTTAAAAATAAATTCAATTTAAAGCACTCTAATGCTTTAAATATTGATTGCCTTTTCTATAACGTTGAGACAAAATCAGCAGGATTCACTATTGTTTACGTTTATGTTCATGCAAATATTGATTATTTCAATAAATTCTTTATTGCGTAACATTAACGAGCGTAGTTTTTGTCAACTGGAACATTCTTCACTTCACCTGGTTCACTGAATTATCTCCGCTGCAGCAGTGTATGTGTGTGTGTGTGTGTGTGTAGTTGGAGAGAGCAGAGATGTGCGCTGCAGCGTGATATAAAATTACAATAAAAGATTAAAAAGCACTAATAAAACTCACCAGTAACGTCGAGGCTTATCTTTCATAGTTTAGCACTGAGTTTTGATATCCATCCCTATCTTCGGACTCAGTGCCCTTAAAGATATAAAAGGGCTTTTTTTCTAAGCTAACAAAAACACAACGTTCTTAGTTTTAGGTGATTACGCAGCATAAGGCTTTTGCTTTGTACTGTTTGTTTGTTTTTCTAGTTATGAGAGAGTTATGAAAATTATATTCCACTTCTACCAAATAATCCCCCCAAATGTTACACACTATTCCTTGAAAGTAACCAGAAGTGTTTCAGCAGGAAACACACTTCTTTGTTTTATTTGCTGGTTTTCAGGTAGCTAAGCCTCCTGGTCTTTTTGAAGCAACCCGTCATCCGCCGACCGCATGGCTGCTGATATTAAGGGCTGCCGCAGGCACAAGAGGCCAAATAGGAGGAGGAGGAGGTGCTGAATGGTTCCAGTTTTTACTTGCATTACTAACAACATTTTGACTTTCTCTCTATTTTGACATTCTCTCTATATGGTGTCAGTCAGATATTACCATCTAATAAAAATATGTTGTGTGTGTGTGTGTGTGTGTGTGTGTGTGTGTGTGTGTGTGTGCGTGTGTGTGTGTGTGTGTGTGTGTGTGTGTGTGTGTGTACCAGTGCCGTTACTCTAAGTGTGTAGTGTTGAAGAAAAATCATCATATAACAAGTTTGAACACCTTACATTTGGAATCATAAGAAAACGTATTATGTAACTTGTTATGATGAACATACCTGGTTTTATAACAAATAGTTCCTAGAAATTAGGAAGTTGGCAATAACACTTATATACACATTTCCCGTACAGGAATCGTGTGTTCTGATCTTGACCCAACCAAAGTAGATCAAATGAGTGGCCCAGTTCTCCTGTGAACTGGCTGAATTTACACTATAAGAAAACGCTGAAAGTTCTAATACATTGGACTTGTTGAAATGTTGCCGTGTGCTATTAAAACACTTCCCGCTGGGTTGCAAATCCAAATCAACGGCTCTTCTCATCATTTTGACACAACAGAAGCAGGAGATGCTTTATGCTAAGCTAAGCGCATTGCTTTCTGGCTCTAGCAAAAATACTGAAACGTGAGACACGAAAGTGGTATAATTCTTCTGATCTAAGCCTTGGCAAGAAAGGAAATAAGGGTATTTCACAAAATGTGGAAATATTCCTTGAACTACTCTTGTATAAGTACACATTGTAAGATACGGTTAAGTAGGTGCACCACTAAACTATATCGTAAGAGCAAACACGTAGGTTATTTTCTTTGCCCGATCGACCCTTTCCGCATTTAGCAAGTGTTGAGTTCTTTGAGTTTTCAGATTGTCCAAGTCAAGTTCAGTGTGAGATGTTCTCCTTCGGGGAGCACACGGTCAGACAGACGGTCATTGCAAAGTCAAACCCCCAGTTGTGAACAGTGTCTGAAGACAGGTATGAGTCATCCCCTCAGCCGACTGGCACACCTTTGAAAACATTTGAAACATGCCCAGTCATTCAGTCTGTGTGTGTGTGTGTGTGTGTGTGTGTGTGTGTGTGTGTGTGTGTGTGTGTGTGTGTGTGTGTGTGTGTGTGTGTGTGTGAGTGTGAGATTGTGCACAGATTATTGACTGTTTGCGTTTGTGTGTCTGTTGGCAATACAGGCAGCCAAATACGCAGTCAGCTGCACCAGTGAGCCACTCAGTCACCCTCGACTCAATACGCCGCCATTTAGACAAGACTCAGAGATGAGAGTGTGCACACTTGTCCTCTATATGTTTTTGTGTCTTTTTCTTATGTTTTTTTTTGTGCTTTTGTGATATAAGCTATGTATCTCTGTGTCGTCAACAGTGCATTGCATGTGTGTATGTGTGTGCTCGCTGGTGTCTGACTGTTTATGAAAGTGAATTCCATGTTTCTGTTTGACCTTTGCAATTGTCTTGGTCCGCTGTGCACCACTGCTTCACTCTAGAGCCACGTATACACTGTCCATTTGTGTGTGTGTGTGTGTGTGTGTGTGTGTGTGTGTGTGTGTGTGTGTGTGTACTGTGTAGACACTGAGAGAGAGAGATACAGACTGGAAAAAAAGAAAGAAAGAGGAAGAAACAACATGTTTAATTTCTGAGTTGAATTTGTGGGATTTTTATATTGTTCATGCATAATTTATACCAATGTCATGAACTGAATTAAGCAAGAGAGTCAAAGGGACAAAGATATGCAGAGACATTATGCAAACAGAAAGACTAGCAGAGCTTGAGATGACTGTCCAGCTGGTCAGCTCATTGTTTGCAGGTCAAAGGTCATGTAAACACTCCCAGGTTTAATGCAATAACCCGTTAACTGCTTTCTAATAGCAGTTGAATGTGTGTAGTTGTTTTATTACATGCGGATTCTTGCCTTGTGCATATTGATCATGGCTCTGATTTCATGATCATCATTCATGAATATCCTTTCATGGGTTTACCGCAGGATCAATAATGAATACATGAGAAGGTAATTGAAATACATTCCCTTAGGGGTAAGAGGTGGGTTGGATCCAAATGAAGTCTTTCGAACACGATTGGGTTAGAATGATTACAATTGTAATTTAATTAGCCTCTAAGCTTGGTTTCCGTCTTTGGATCTTTAATTTATTAATTGATGCTTTCGTTTCGGTTCTCGTTTCGGTTTTTGTGCTCATTCTTTGGTCCTTCGATTTGTTCATTTGCTCTTTGGTTCTTTGGCTCTTTCTGTGATTCTTTTAGTTTTCGGTACCTAAGTGTGTTCCTTGGTTTGTTGGCTCATTGATCTTTTGGTATTTTCTTCAGTTATTTGGTTGTTTCTCCGGTTCTTTCTCCATTTAACTGCGGGATGAGAACACAGCTTACATATGTATTAGATTTAATTAGCAATAACGTCTTTGGTTCTAAATCATTTTGCATGGCAACTATTTCCAGTGTTGACATAATTAGTTTTGCTGATCTCGACTCACCCTCCGTCTAATTTGTAGCCACGTTTCAAAGATGCTGAAGTGTGCAGATGGGGCTGTTTTATTGCATTGGTGGGTGAACAAATCAATAGAGCCAGAAAGAGGGAAATGGAGATAAGAGACGACGGGATGAGAGAGCAGTTGAAAATGACGGAGAGGTTGCAAGGCGACATTGTCATTACCGAAAGAGACGTGTGGCAGGTGGACGTGACTGAGGGATGGAAGGACGGATGGCGAAAAGAAACTGATGAAACGGAGACACAAAGATGGAGGAAAATAAAGGAAGAGAGTGATGAGGTGAGGACCACGTTGCAAGATGAGGCTGACTGACTGCAGGCGGATGTGAGTGAGAGAGTGAGCGTGTAGAGGAACAAATACAGATGACAGATAGAGGTGAAGAGGTGGAGGGAGAGGTAAAACAGGTGCAAAGAACTGCAAAAAACAGTGGAGATTAACAGAGATGAGAGGCTGATGTGCAGTGGAGGGCAGGCAGGCTGCAGGTGGCGGGGAACGAATGGATGACTGCTAAGGAGATGGAGTGGGGGACCAGATTAAACCTAATTAGAACATTATAATGACTTTGCAAGGTGATGGAAACCGTTACGTTGGAGATAAAGTAGTGAGCTGGGCAGCTCTTTTATGAAGAATAACACTGATTCTAACCAGGGTGAAATCTTAAAAATCATAACCTTGGACACTTTAGGCTTGACAGAAACAAACGGAGAAAGATGAGGAGAAAAAAACACAAGGACAACAGAGAGTTATGGTGAGAGGGAAGGAACCAATATCCAGTCTTTAAGGTTTTTACATTTTCTGCTTTACTTTGTTCCAAATTCAGTATTTCAGGAGAGTGGCACACAACCAGACTTGATGTAAGCATGCTTCTTAGGTCACCATAGCAACACACAGGGAGGTGGTTGCAGCCAAAAATGATTGCTCATTTTTGCTCAGAACTATTGATATGTTGGTTGTCAGTTGGTTGGTGCATACTGTAATCCTCACACAAACAGTGGGTGGGATGCCAGCTTTCAAAAATGTTTTTCAAAGATTTCATACTTTGTTTTCCAAGATCGACTCTGAGCTGTCTCACCATCGTTCACAGCTTATTTAAATTTATTGTCGGGCTGTGAGTAGATCACCTATTTCCTGAATACATTTGAGTGTGGGGCAAAAGTCTACACCGATGTCACTTTAAAAAAAACAAACATATTTATTAGTTTTAGTATGCATGCAGACATGCCTCACTTGTCCCTTTGTCAGTTTGAAGAAGTGTGAAATTGGGACACAGATTTGGTTTCTCTTGGGAAAAATCCTCTGAACTGTAAGTGATTTTCTGCACCTGCAACAGTAGTTAGATTGGAAGGAACCATGTGGTTACATGAGGAATTACAGCAGGGATAGACACTAATATTTCCAAGCACTGGCCCGACGGGCCCTTTTATTTGGCGTACATTTGTGATGTAAAGTCATGTAAAAACAATACAGAAAAGAAACCTTAATGCAACTCAACACAGTGTTCCTTAACTGCCACTTGAGTAAATGAGAAGATATGAACAGAATGAAAAAGTATATAGTCATTTATTTTTTGTTTTTTATTTAACTTTTATTTTAGACAGGTCATCTAATTGAGACACACGGTCTCATTTTCAACAGAGACTTGAAACTTGTTGACCACTGCTGATATCCAGGGGATATTTGGTGGAGAATGCCAAACCCTTTACAGACAATGCGGGAGTCACAGAGTGTAACCGACAGAAAACGTGAAAGAAGAAAAGGGTGTCAGACTCTCACCCACTGATTAATTAATCGACAAGTGATTTTTGGAAGTGCAGTGCACAGACACAACAACAGGACCTTCAGTCACCGCAGCCCCATATTTCGATGTTTGGATTTGAGTGCTAGCAATTTAATGCAGGGCTTGGCCGAGAGCTCCAGAGACTTGTATATCTTACTGTTGGGAAAAGGCACAAGGAGGCGGAGAAGATTTGTGAGAGAAATCTGCATCTTAATTGATTTCAGGCAGGATATTTCTTAATTTCTGTGAACACGAATGAATTATTATTGTGTAGGAAATATATGTGTGTGTATTAGTAGTTGGTGTGCATGGTGTTAGTGCCAGATTTTGTAAATAAATAGTATTACTCTAATTAAGTTGGGTTTCCATAGAAACAGTAGACATTGTGTTTACGAGGTTCATTTGTGGTCTTAACATTAATAGTATTGATGTGTGTGTAATTCCCTGCATCTACGCCAAATGAGGGAGTCAAGTACAGAGCACTGAAACCAACTGCTCTGACCTCGCCACACCGGGTGTGCGTGTGCATAATGATACGAGTGTTCATGAGTGTGTGTGTGCTTGTGTGTAAAGGTGTTTCAGGGACTCACCTGTTTGTTAGAGTCTCTGTCTAACTTTGTCTGTCCTTTACTCTTTCTCTCTCTTTTTTGGTCTGGAGGAGGTCTGCAGCAGAGGGGTGCCTTGTTTCACTCATGGCTGCACACACTCGTTGAGTGTGCTCAGCATAATGAATGAACACACACACACACACACACACACACACACACACACACACACACACACACACACACACACACACACACACACACACACACACACACACACAGGGGCAGCAGCAGTAATTAACAGCTAACTGCGAGAAGCCATTATCATTACAGGAATGAGGTGGGATCAGACGCTCACACCTACATAATGGACAATTAGCTCTGCATCGTCACGTGTCCAGCAGAAAAGTCTTGGCTCTTTTCAGGAATGGCGGCAACATCGACTACTTCTACACTGGCATACTGGCCGTGTATTTCTCACGGGATTTACTGCAGTTTTTTTTCTTCTCATTCTGGAGACAGCAATGCTTTTTTGTTGTTGTGTGGAATAATTGTTATAATTTGTCGTACAAAATAGATTTCACTGACAGCATTTCTGTTTTTCTTCCATTTCTGTTTTTCTTCTTTGTGGGTTGGTGGACACTCCAGATACCCAAATGTATGTTCACAAGCACTGAAAAAGTGAGTTTTTCACGATGTGTCCTCTTTAACATAAATGATGACATCACATGCCGATAAAGGTGTGTAAACAGTCAGGTGATAAAAAAAGGCTTTCTAACTGACAATGACAACAATGCAAACGTGGCTGAAAACTAGTAAGATGCTAAGTTAGCGGTAAATGAAATAGATAGATGTCTTCAAATGTCATTCTGTAGGAAGCTTTCTCTCTACTTTGCTGTGTTGATTTCAGAAGCAAAGTATTCCAAAAGTAACTTGAGATGATCAGATTTGACTCTACCTGATTTACGTCCTCTGCTCCTCTCTTGTGGTAACAGGATTGATTCCACTTTGTCACTGTGTAATGGGTAATCTTAGATGGAGTGCATTTTAAAATTAAACATCCAGAGTGCATCTGCTGTCCAGAGATGAATGCATTAGTGGCCAGACAAATTGGGTGAAATTGTCCCCCCGCTACTCCGGTCTGGACTAATGGAGCCACTATGAAGGACATGGCCAAACCGCCTTGCAAGCTGCTGCTGAAATTGATCCCTGCCACTTCACAGATAATAATCGATACAAAACATTCTGTTCTCCATCTTTTGTTTTGTTTTATATACGACATTTCAAACCAGATCAGAGTAAATTATAGAACAATTGGAGTATAGTGTGGTGTATTTGTCACTCCCCAGATGGTTGCAGGGGTTTTAAGGATTTCGTGCAGGATGTAGCATCTTACCAGAGACTTATATATAAGTCACGCTTCTGTGTGTGTGTATGTGACTGTCTCTGGTTGTGTGTGTTCATATGATTTGTATTCCTCCTCAAGGTTAAAATGGAAATCCACACCATCCATATTAGTCTGGCTATATATCTAATTTAGCTCCGGACTTCTCCTCCTTTTTCATAGCATTCCCTCATTCCCTGCTCCATTTGATGCTCTCTCCTTCCTTTTGTTGTCAGCTACATCGTAAATATAAACTCCTCTCCTCTCCTCTCCTTTCCTTTCCTCTCCTCTCCTCTCCTCTCATCTCCTTTCCTCTCCTCTCCTCTCCTCTCCTCTCCTCTCCTCTCCTCTCCTCTCCTCTCCTCTCCTCGTCTCTCTCAGCCTTGTCCTCTATCGATTGTTGCTCACGTTAATTAAGATAATTTATTTCTAATGAGCCAAACACTGATTTGCTTGTTGCAGTCGTAGAAACAACCATATGCGATGCTTCAGACAGACCTTCAAACATGAGGTCAAACTAATCAGACTGTGCTCAGACCACAGTGTCATTGCACAACGGTTGATTTGAGCTAAATTGCAGCAGAGAGGTTTTGCACCAAACGTGTGGTAAATAACAGGTTCTGCTGCCAATTTTTACCTCACAGATAAAAGAGTATCAAGGGGTGACTTGTTGGTCCCTGAGTATATGGGGCTTATGTTTCAGAAATGTCTTTCAGAGAAGGGAGAGGATGTGTGCGTGTGTGTGTGTGTGTGTGTGTGTGTGTGTGTGTGTGTGTGTGTGTGTGTGTGTGTGTGTGTGTGTGTGTGTGTTGGTGTCAGAACAGCAACTGTTTATCCAGTGATGCAACAGCCAGCTGGTTCAGTCCTCATCCCACGGAGGGGAGCAGTATCTTCTCTCGCTTTCCCTTTGCCCCCTCCAGAGGAAATTGTTGATGCAATACCACGAGTGGCCACTGGGGAGAATTGTAAGCAAGGTTGAGCGGCGCTGCCGTATCCGTATTATACATCCGTGCATGTGGCATTTCTGGCTTTCATGCAGGAGACCGGAGTTTGTCAGCAATAGCACTGGGCTATGGGGGGTTTTGCAACGTGGCACGATGCGTGACTCCCACTGGCCCAAAATGACTCATAGAAACCAAATTATCCTTTGATTTATGTTGTTTATAATGTGAGCACAAGTGAGCAACAGTGTCGGGGGATTCTTTTGTTTCCTGGGTCAACATTTTGCCTGGAAAATGAAGAATTTGTCCAGAGCATTGCACATTTTGATCCAATGGAAATGAAAACAGTCAGCAGGAAGTCAGCTTGCTCAGCCACACACACATTTATTTTCTTCTTTTTTTTTGAGCACCATCTTGGAACTTGCCATAGTTATTTTAATACATGCATGTGCTACACATATTTGTATCATGTGCAAGATGGAGGCAATCAGATTTGTGATCAAGTGTAAACACAAGTGAATTGATTGCTCCTGGATTTCATCTGAATGTGAGTGACACACCTGAAGGTGTAAACAGTGCTTAGGAGCCTCGAGGTGCATCTTTAAAAACTCACAGGGATGTAAAGCAGTATGGGTGTCGGAGCCTCATTTAAGTCAAATCAATACGCACACAATTTGCCAACTAATCCTTCCACAGAGCTCTCCAAAGAGTGAATAAAGACACAGAGCACGGTGTACGACTCAAACTGTGGCGACTATAGATGTGAGGTTGTTGAATTCATGTGGAATAGTGCTATGTCTACCATCCTTCACACTGCTGTCTCGTTTCATTCCCATGTGTGACCTTGAGGTAGCAAGGTTATTTAACTGGTGATTACCAGGCCTCTTCTGTGTCACTGCTGGTAATGCTGTGAATTGATTCGCTGCCAAATCCCGAAAATGTCCCCCTCCTAATCTAAATCTATCTCCCTCTTTCTTTTTTTGTCCCCTCTTTCTTTCTTTTCCCCCCCTCTCGGCGTCTTTGTCATTTTCTTTCTGGCCTTGCCGTCTGTCCTCCACTGGATTAAACCGCCAACCTTGCTCATCTGTGCCTAAGCCTGTGCTGCAGTGAACGTGTGTGTGTCTGTCTGTGTGCGTGTGTGTTCCTGCGCTAATTGTACCTGTTAAACGTCTCGGCAACCTCATTGCTCACCTGTCCTAGTCATTACAGCACCGACAGTAAAGGGCTATCCACATTCATTCGCATTTAATAGCCATCGTTTGGGCCTGTGCATGTGAGGAGGATACAAACTGATGTGTACGAACTGTGTGTGTGTGTGTGTGTGTGTGTGTGTGTGTGTGTGTGTGTGTGTGTGTGTGTGTGTGTGTGTGTGTGTCTCTGTTACAGCCCGAGCCAACAGGCAGCTATTGAGCCTGGCAGGAACGGTGACTATTCTCTTCCTCATAATAGCAGTAAAGGTTCATTCCAACCACTGTGCGTGTGTGTGTGTGTGTGTGCGTGTGTGTGTGTGTGTGTGTGTGTGTGTGTGTGTGTGTGTGTGTGTGTGTGTGTGTGTGCGTGCTTGTGTGCTTGTGTTTGATTGTCGAGCTCCCTCTCCTCTCACTCTGATACCACACACTTCATATGCCCACCCACTCACACACCCACACACATGAATAGAGCTATACCCTCACACCCGCAGTTAGAGTAGCGGCACTTTCACTGTTTTTTTATTAGCAGGTTCGGGCGGATTGCGAGCGCAGATGCCTCTTTTGGATCTCTGTACTTGGGAGGATTTTGGGGGGGAAATAGAGAAAGAGAGAAAGAGAAAGTGGGTATAACACAATAATACAATAAAACAGTTTTTTCATTAGAATCCCTAACCTTCTTCAGTGACTTGAACCACTGATCTTTACACACAAGTCAAATTGGAAATGTGAATTGCATGTTTTAAAGCTCTTTTGACCCTTTATGAAACCAAAAAGGATCCAGTGTGTGTGTGTGTGTGTGTGTGTGTGTGTGTGTGTGTGTGTGTGTGTGTGTGTGTGTGTATATGTGTGTGTGTGTGGCTGTTTGCTTCATCTTGTTAATTTAATCTCAATTTAACAGTCTAATTTATGTGGAAACCCCTCTTATCTAATTGATTTAGATAATAAATAATCCCTATCAATAATCCGCAAACATTACTCTCTGATTTCTTCCATCTGGCGGACACACACACACACACACACACACACACACACACACACACGCGCGCGCGCGCGCACACACACGCGCGCGCGCGCACACACAAACAAACGCGCGCACACACACACACGCACAAACAAACGCGCGCGCACACACACACACACACACACACACACACACACACTGAGTGCATCACCCACTCATTTCATACTCATAATGATAATGGTAATGATAACTTTCCAATCCCATTAATCACTGTGGTAACGCCACAGCAGCACAGGCTCTTCAGTCTCCGCTCCCTTCTTTCGTGCTGTTTTTTTTTCTGGCCTAATGATACTTTCTTTCATTTAAATACAACACGGACAGGTTTGCTCCTTTCACACTGCACTCAAGATAAGTGCTCTCCGACTCATTGTTCAGCATTAGTGCCACAATATTGTATATCACTGTATCACACTGTAGCTGAAAATGTTATTAATTAGTAGTTTAGTTTCATATATCAGATTTCTATAAACCCATCAATTATTAGAATAGTTGCAGACTAATTTCCTGTCGATCAATTCATCTGCAAATAGTTTCAGCTTATTTTTCATGAAAAAAACTAGTTTATTCTTCAAATATGTGTAAAAAATTTTTTATGGCTACAGTGTTACAGAAATACTTTCTTCTTAAAGGAAAACTTGCTGAATGAATTCCCAGCTTATGGCAGCATCGGTATTTTTTTAATATTCTCTTTGTTGTTGTTTTGCGTCTCTTTATTGTCATATTTTCGTGGTCATTTTGCTTCCTTGAGTCTCTTTGCGGTTATTTTCCATAACTTCAGTTCATCATTTGTCTTTTTGTGGTTGTTTTACAGCCTATTATAGTACTGCTGTACGTGTCTGTGGTCGTTTTGCATTTTTCTATGATCTTTTTGCATCTCCTCACAGTCATTACGTGTCGGTTTGTTTGTGGTCATTTTGCATCTCCCTGTGGTTGGTTTCTTGTCTCTTTGGGGTGGTTCTTTCTGTGACATTTTGCAGGTGATGCCCCTAACACCCTGGGCCTCTGTGCTAGATACGGTCCATTTATAGAAACTGAAAAGGTGGCAACAAGAAGCATGAGAGTGTGGAAAATGGCTGATTGGCCCTATGCTGTTACCACGGTGACTAATGGGATACCAAAGTTCTTATCATTGTATAGCATGCCGAGCGTGGGTGACGCTCGTCATGAGAGAGTGTGAAAAGATACAGATAAGAGTGTGTGTTTAAAGGACAGAGAGTACTTGTTCAGACAGAGAGGGAAACTGGTTGGGGTGAGTGAGTGTGACATGAAGAAATTAAGTGTGTGTGTATATTGACAGGTGCTGTGTGTGTGTGTGTGTGTGTGTGTGTGTGTGTGTGTGTGTGTGTATGTGTGTGTGTGTGTGTTTGTCTGTTCACTTCAGTAGTCAGGGATATAAAAGAGAGATCAGGAGGGATTAATGCCGCTTCCAATTATTATTTTTATAGTTTTTTTCCTCTCCCCATTTTCTCCTTCCATTCTCCTCCTCCCATGTATGAGCAAATGGCCTCTGTCCCTTTCCCTCCCTCTCTCTTTCCTCTAAGCTCTCAGTGACAAGGTTTTTTTTTCTTTCGCCTTTTTATTAAGATTGCTGTTATTTGTCACACAAGAGAGAGGGCAGTACAGAGGGAGGGATGAAGAGAGGATTGGATGAAAGGCAGAAAGACAGACAGAGAAAGGGGAAATGGAAAAGGTTTTGACACAGAGATATTTGTGTTACAGGAGAAGGTAGAATGAGGGATTTTGTGTAAACAAAAAGAAGGATTGCAGGAAGGAGAGCAGCGGGAGGCGAGGAGGAGGAAAGGAAATGGGGGAGAAATGGGTGAGGACGAGCGGAAAGAACGGGGAAGGGAAGCAAGAGAAACTTGCATCATCCATGTAAAACAAGCCCGGGGGGACGAGCGGGATGTGATGTGATGATAAACTCTTCACCCTCACAGACTCGCACATGATTTCCTTTGCCTCATGTTGCAGCCTCTGATGTCACAGATGCAACTTGAGTCCTGTCCAGTTTGGTCTCTACGCCGGTGTCCATTTCAAGTTTTAGTATAACCTGCTGATGGACAGGGTGTGTTGTATTGGTTAACTCACTTTTCAACGGCCTTGATTGGACAGTTAAATAACTACACTGCTTTCAATTGTGCTCTTCCTTAATATGCAGCTTCAGAGACAATTAAAGGAAGCCTGGGGAGTTTGTGACCACTAGTAGTGCTGTGGAGCAATGTTTTTATGAGGTTCGGCAATGCATCGGCAATGCTTCACATTCACATTCATGTATGCATGCACACTGCTGCTACTGGCTAAAATCAGCCCTATTTATGCACTTTAATTTCCACCTCCAGAGATCTCTGATTTTCATGCCCCTGGCCTCTTACAAAAGTACCCTAGCATACATTCGCATAACACACTTTCACACGCACACGCAAACCACACACACACAGCTAGCCTCCTCGTATCATGCTTCATCTTCTCTTGTTTTTATGTCACAGCCCATTAAAACCCTTTTAACCCCATTAACTGATGTCCTCGCCCACACAAACCTTCACATGTTCATGCAGCATGCCGATGACGGGACGGAAAGATGGAAAAGTGAGAACTTTGGCCCATAGCCTCATACAGTTTTGTTTGGTAGAAGAACACAGAACGGTATTCTAAAAGGGTTAGATTTCCTAATAAAAGATTACAAAATTGAATTAAATTAGATATAAAGGGCAATGAAGGGAGTAGAGAAGTTGTATTGCTTCAGGCAGGAAAACATTAACCCAGACTGACTCGGTATCCTGCGGTGGCATTTGTGTGCTACAATTGAAGAAGCCAGACTCTTCTGGGGACAGAGAACAGCAACACTCCTTTATTCTCTACTCATGAACTTCACTTCACCTTCTCTTATTCTTTAAATTATTCGAAGGCAGATGAATTGTCTTCCGTGCAGCCACTTGACAAAAACAAAGAAGTGTTTTCAAAGAAGTGGTTGTTGATAAAGAGAACAAAAAGAAAGGGTAGGAATAAAGTTTCTGTTTATCATATGACAACATATCTACAATATACATGCAGTGTGTGTGCCACCAACATATACTAGTACTGGATTTTGTCAAACTGCATGTTTGTATATCTCTATGTATGCGTGTGTGTGTGTGTGTGTGTGTGTGTGTGTGTGTGTGTGTCCGTATGTGTTCTGCCAATGTTGATGGTTTTGTGTTTAGTCAGTCGAATGCATGCACCTCATGGCGATGTGTGAGGGAGTGTGTGTTTGTCCTCCGAGTGATGGATGAGATCGGTTCGAGATCGATGTCGAGCGCAGTCCTGTAGGGAGAAACATTGAGTGACCATCAGAGTACTTACCACACACACACACGCACGCACGCACGCACGCACGCACGCACGCACGCACGCACGCACGCACGCACACACACACACACACACACACACACACACACACACACACACACACACATACACACACACACACAAACTTGTTTATTACTTTCAATAAACTTTGGGGACTTTTTACTTTAAAGACATTACATGTGGAGCAAACTATCATCAGGCTTTTCTCCCAGGATAAAGGGAGAGTAGGTGCATCGGTGTGCTCTGAGCTCCAGCGCGATGTGTTTGCAAGCGCTGTAAATCTGTGCTTTGCTCTTTTTGAAGCAGCTTCAACGGGGAAATTCTCGACTCAGCGGGGTGCATTTACTGACACCTATACATATTTAGACATGTCCGACTCTTTCAAGGTAATCTGATTTATGTATAACATCTCATAGTAAAGATGCGGCGAATGTGGTGGACAGCTGTCGGTCTGTCTGCAGATTGCATTCCCATCCTCTTCAGACCCGTGCGCATGCGCACACGCTTCAAAAACTGAAAGCTTCCAGATGCATGTGAAGCGCTCGTATACGTGCGGAGGGGACAGACAGGCTGCATCCCTGATGTCTTCTCGTTCCACTGGGTTGCGTTTGCCATCGACTTAAATAATCTGCATTGTGCTCCGAAACATGTGCAGCACTCTCTTAACATGCTTGGACAGCTGTATCCACGGCCCAGTGGGGCGCGTTTGCTATCGCCCTTAAATCTGCCTAATTACGCATCTCATCAGCTCTTCAGCCGCTCGATAGCTGTAATCCCAGAGCCGCACAGACTCACGCTCTGCCTCTCTTTCTCCACCTCTTTCTTTATCTCTGTACATCTCCTCCCTGCCTTTCTTGGGTTTGATCTCAACGCTTTCATTTCTTTTTCTCACTACCATTTTTCTCTCCCCTCCTCCCCCTCTCTCTGTTGCATCATCCTTCTCTCTTCCTCTCTCCTCTAATCTTGTCCTTCCCAAGTAACCAAGCTCTGTGTACCACAGGCAGCCAATGCCACTGCTCCCCCCCTCCCGCTATAACTGCTACCCCTTGGGTTTGCCTCGCCGGCTCATTGCCTCCCCCTTCCACTTCCACTTCCACTTCCACCACCACACCCCCCCTCCCAGCCTGGAGCCTTCAAGGCTACAGCCAAAGATCAGTCACGCATGCACATTCACACGCACGCACGCACGCACGCACGCACGCACGCACGCACACACAAAACCGGGTACACGCTCACACCCAGCAAATTGTCACACACAGCTCAACACCAGTAAAGTTGCAGGGAACAGTCTGCACACACACAAATACTCACACACACACACACACACACACACTGAAGATATGACCAAGATCAGTCACGCTGGCTTCATCTTGTTCCCCTTCACTCTCTGTGGAGGAGAGATAATAACTTTGTTCGAGATGGAGGGAAAGAGGGACGGAGAGATGGATAGTGGAGCGAGGAATAGGAGGAGTCATAGAAGTTAGGGATAAGGAGACGGAGGGGTGAGAAGATAGAGGGACGCATGGGGACAAGGAAGATGGAGGGGAGATTGTGATGGAGAGGGAAAGAGCCAATGCAAAGTTCTGGATGTATTTTGGTTTTAAATGAAGATAAAGAGACTGCTCACCTGATCTCCTCCACCTCCTCACTTTAGCGTTGAAGGGCCCTGATTACAAGTCCTGGTCTTACTGACAAACATCTACCAGGTTCTCAAGCAGCACTCATTTTGCCCTTCCAACTGAGAGATTAGTACCTACAAAAGAGTAGAAGGCACGTGACAGTGCTCTAAAACCAAGGCAATGAAAAAATATAAGTGTGGTCTTCAGAGAGTATATAAATCCAGATTACGCCACGATTATAGTTACATAAAAATGTCTTCAGCTGGAGGGCAAAGAGATATTACAAAAACAAAACACTACCTACGCCTTTGTAGCTCACACTATACTCAGGGAATCACAGGTGATTCGCACTAAAAACAGTGATTTCAATTAAGTTATTCTCAATACGAGGTCAAATGACTTGTTAAGGCTGTGCTAGCAGTGAGAAAGGATGGCTGGATGGAGAAAAAAGATGAAAAAGCGGGCTGGGCTAATGCAAGGAGGAATGCTAACAGAGCCCATGAAGATGAGATGAATCAAATGTCATTTAACGCTGAGAAATTAGCCTTCTTCTGCACCGTGTGTGTGTGAGAGAGAGAGAGAGAGAGAGAGAGAGAGAGAGAGAGAGAGCGAGAGAGAGGTGATTCATGATGCCAAAGGAGGCAGAGCAGCAAAACACAGCTGATTTGATATGAATCAACAACCACGGTCAATGCTCTTACTGCTTTCAATAAACAAATCAGGCAAAGCTTGTGTGTGTTTTTGTGTGTGTTTGTGTGTGTGTGAGCAATGTGCTTTACAGTGGGTGTGAATATGTGCGTTGTTTGCCTTTATTTCATCCTCCAGGCCCTTTGGTACATGGTATACTTAACATTTTCCAAATTCGCTTTTGATACGGACATTGTTGTTCCGGTTTATTCAGCTACTGCTTCTCCAGGCAGATGATTTATTTCGGTCAGTACTGTGTATTGTTGTTGTGTCCTTTCTATTGTATTGCTTTATGATAAGATATTTTTATTATCTCTCAGTCTTGCTGCCTAATGCCCAGGGCTGTAAAGTTCTACTCCTTAAGATTTCAACCCTGATTGATTTGGCGACACCTGTGGTGACTGGGGGTAACTGCAACTCTGTTTAAAACAGAAGATCATAAGAGAAAGAAAAAAAACATCACTCACAAAAATGCCATGAATTATTGCTTTCTTGTTTTCTTGTGATTAGTTGATGTGAAACATCAGATATCGTTGGGTTCGCATTAGCAGTAACAGTAATGCTGGAATGCATTTTTTTTCCCGTGTCACGGTAATTGGAATCCAGTGCAGCAACGGCTGACTCTGCCACTAACAATGAAAACTACTACATAGAGAGGTCATTTACAGAATGTTAATACATTGTATGCTATTGCTGAAAAAACTCTGGCCATAAATGATGTACATTTTTTAAATCTTTCATCTTCAGACATGATGCCATCCTGCATACGTCTCTTTTCTCCATCTTGCTCATTATCTTATTATGCTTATTATTGTTACATCAATGTCTTCCAGCCTTTCGCCGATACGAGGACGTTGTAAACATGCATCATCAAATCCTCAAATGATCTGCACTGTGAACACCTGTTGGCTTTTGATCGAAAGCAGAACATTTTCGCAGTGGATTTTACCGTACGTTGTTTCATCTTTTGGGTTTATTAAAATCAAGACAAGATTTAATCTGCTGTCCATATTTTTTGGGGGCATAAATTCAAACCATTGATACGAGTTACAGTAAATCCTGAAGTCATTGAAACCAAACATCAAAGTGTATGTCGCACACTTTGATGTTTGGTTCCTAAGATTGTATAGATTAATAAAACCAATTTGTTCAAGTGTTAAAAAAGTCCCACTTAACTTCATGACAATGAATCATTGTAGCACCTTCTGCATAGCTCCTATGAATCAATTTATTTTTATAGCAAAGCTGGCACTTTTTTAGGTAATATTCTGCAACTTTTCTTTTTTGTATTGATTTGCTCTTTTACTCATTCAGCCTTGCACATTTGTATTAAAGGGCAGCAATAAAGTAAGGTCTGGAAATGAAAGACCGACCTGACTCGGCTCAAGAAAGGGTAATAGTCTTCTTTTTTTTTGCACAAATGCATCTACAGAAATTATAAACACCATGACAAAAACTGAGCTTTTAAATCTGAAACTAAGCCACGGCTGCACATTGTGAACCACAGCACTTGAATTCTGTATTTAGTCACTTTGCATTATGCATATTAGCAGTCATCTGCTCATCTGTCCTCAAATTCTATAATACAATGTTTTTTTTAAAGAAGCAGACACCTCCCTTTTCATTAGCAACCTGTAATCTTTTTTGCTATGTCAAATGTACATATTGTGGACTAAAAATGGAACCGATTTGTTTACGGATGAGGACGGCATGATGAGGTTGAAAGGAGAGGAGGTGTGAAGGAGAGAGCGAGCAGCAGCATATGGGATATGGAGAGGTGCTTGAGACGTGAAGTGGTGTGTGTGTGTGTGTGTGTGTGTGTGTGTGTGTGTGTGTAGGCGGAGAGAGAGACGGAGGACGGCAGGACATTAACTTACGCAGATACACAGAAAGGAGTTGAGGGAGGCTGAGAGGGAGGTGGAGATGGACAAGATGGGAAAGAGTGAGGGGGAAGAGGAGAGGAGATTCAGTGAAGCAGGTAAAAGGCAAAGACAGGAGGGAAAGAAGGCTGAGTGATAGTGATGAATTAAGTCTGGAGAAAAAAGAGAGAGAGGGGGCGTTGTGAGCACCATCAAGTTGAGTTTGTTCAGTGGAGTGATGATGGGCCTCAACTCAACCTATGGCAGTTGAGTTATATTGTTTGTAACGTCGGCTTATGAAGAAGAATGCATGGAATACTATAGACCAGTCCTTCTCAAATGGGGGTACGCGTACCGCTAGGGGTACGTGGAGGCACTCCAGGGGGTACGTGACATAAAAAAAAATATAATCTATTTAAAATTAGTAACCATTAAAAAATCCTTTAAAAATTGTTATTTAATAAATATTCAATAAAAAAAAGAGTAAGTTCATAAACTGCATTTTATATATTATATATTAAATCAGACTCTGATGGCACAGTACTGTGTATTACATCTTTTTTTCAACCCAAAATGCTTTGTGCTGGTAAAATATTTCACAGGGGGTACATCACTCAAAAAAGGTTGAGAACCACTGCTATAGACAATATCGCTGGTTCTACTGCAACAATTTTGATACTTTTTCTTTTGAACTTTGTGAGTCTGACAACGTTTTAGGAGAGCAATGCTAAATGGACGGAGTACTCTCTCAACGCAACACCTGCATTATTACATAATCACTCTTAAGATGAACTCTTACAGCAATCTGTGATACAGGAGGGAAGTCAAATGACAAAAGGGAAGTCAGAAGAATGAAAGGGGGGCGAGGGAGTGGAAGCAGTAGCAGGGGATGGACGGCGGAGGAGAGAAGCCAGTCGAGTACTGAAGTGACAGGTTGTTGTCAGAGCAGCGAGACCCTGGAAGATAGATGAAGACAGGGTCAGCAACTCCCCGCTAAAGTCACCACAGATGACTAACCGTGGTTGTGTGTGTGTGTGTGTGTGTGTGCGTGTGTGCGTGTGTGTGTGTCGGCGTGTGTGTATGTGTTTGTCAGCAATTTTTTGACTAACTGTGAGTGTGGAGTATATTTGTGTGTGTGTGTGTACGCGAACAAGGTCAGCAACTTCAACACTTCATGGCTGACACGGTTTGTGTTTGTGTGTTTTACTTCCTCTCTGTGTATCACTCTGATGTGACCCAGCAGTTCAAACGGTTGTTCATCCTTTTTTTTGGGGGGTGGGTTCTGTTTTCACTCACAGCATATTAACTCTGGCCCGAGCCACCCTGCTTCCTCTCGTCATGGCAAACGTGTCGCTGTCGCCTCTCTGCTGTTGACTGCTTGTTCTCAGCTTGGCTAATGATCACACACACTGTCCAGCAGTGCAGCAAAGTACAGCGTTCACAGCACACCCGTATGGTGTCTTGTGTGTGAAGATTCGTACATGAAAGACTTTGATTCAAGGGTACTAGCTCCGCGAGGGAAATTTTATTTGCCCATCCTCGTTATTATGCTGCAGTTTGGGCAAAATAACATGTTCATATTAATACTCACATGAGAGAATGCCCTGGGGTAAAAGTCATCAAAGTTTGAACATGTTGCCCTGGTGTGACCTATGAGCAGTAGCAGAGGGAGTGGGAAACTTTTTGCCCTGAACGTAACCTCTCATACAGCACTCCCTAAATTGCTTTAAGATTGAAAGCGTTCCCAAATTGAATCGATTTTTTTGGCCACTTACAACAAGCTGCAAACCAGGTCAAACTCATGTCAAACTCATTTTAATTAAGGGGCCGCATGCTGCCCATTTTGACCTCAAGTGGGCCGGACCAGTAAAATCACAGCGTAATAACGCATACATAATGACAATATTTCTCTATGTTTAAATCATTGGTGAAGGTTTTTGGATAATAAACCCTGTTTTAAGGTCTTTCTTCAATACACTAGAAACATAAAGACCAACAATTCAGACATCAGCCCACTGTTTACCTACCTGAGCTCTCCTCTGCAGATTCCCTCGCAGTTAGGCAATATGTTTAGTAAAGTAAGAGCTGTGATCAATTGTATCTGTGGCTCAATGGTTACCATGCATGTCTTACAATCAGAGGATCAGTGGTTCAAATCCTGACTAAGGTATATATATTTTTTTTCAGTTTTTTTTTTTCTTTTTCAAATTTTAACAATTATCCCGCGGGCCGGACTGGACCCCCTGGCGGGCCGTATGTTTGACACCCCTGGTGTTTACAGTGTAAACACACTGGTGTCTACACCATTATGGTGTTTACAGTGTAAACACCATAATGACACATTATGACCTTATAAAGTTGTTTCAACAAAGCTGTTGGCAAGCAGTGTCCAGCGGATATTGTGCTTGGTTAGTGACCATATGTACACTACCTTTCCCAGAGCATTGTGGGATACTTTTAATCCACTTGATAGAGTATCATAATTCTCACTATACATTCGCAAACTCACTATATAGTCGACTATATATAGTGGACCTATAGTGGATATATAGGGATGAGAGATTTATATCACAAAGTCTAAATTAAAAACAAGCTTATAGTTCTAAAGTCCACATTTCAAATATAGTACTGTGTGTCTCCTGTCTTTTTTCTTCTTCATCTTGGCTCCTGAGGAGCACAGGCCGGCTCCATCTACTTCAGCTTTTATAGACTTTATTATTTTAACTTTATTACAGATGCTGGCTACAGATGTATTGTCATTTACAGCATTTTTCCAGAATTTGTTCTATTAGCCTTGTTTTTATGCCCTCTAATGACCTTTCATCATTGCTTTTATTGCTTCATTCTATCTGTTCATAATACACCATAAAGCACTTTGCAAACACCTCCTATTGAGTTCTATTCAAAATGAAGAATGTCGTTTTTTTTTAAATCACATTACATACAGGGTTTTGCTGAAAGGCCCCTAAGACACACTTTTCCTCACCCTGTGCTATTAACTTCACTTTAACCACTTTCTATACGCATTCATTAAAGGCACTTGAGTTGATTTAAAAGCAGCAGAAGGTGTTTTTATTGTGAATTCAATGAAACCAACAGGAAAACTTCATCAGCGAGTTCACTCAGCAGTGGGATTGAAAGGTTGAATAACGACTCTCTCTTTTCTCTGTCTATCTCAAGGATTTGGACATCACTCAGATCTGCCCCGTCAGTAGAAGTCAGTAGAGTCCAGTGAAGGCCCGACTGCCTCAGCGAAAATGGCTCCAGCAGCCGTGTCCTCTCCATCCTCTCTCCCCTCCCGCCTCTCCTCGCCCCTCCTCCTCTTCCTCCTCTCCGCCTTCCTCCTCCTGTCGTGTCCTGGATCGGTGCACGCAGGTTCATCGGATCAAAACTGTTCAGCGAGTGGAGACCCCTGTCAGATAGGTGGGTTGGTCTTATCCGTGAGAAAACTGCAGTCTGATGCATGTGAGGAGGGATTAACATGATTACATGTGAAAGGTGTCTTACCTTATTAACTCTTACAGCAAGTGCAGGTTATTGAAAGGGTTAAATAGGGGAAAGACTAGTTTCCCATGTACCAGCCACGTAAGCTGCTGATGTCACCAGCCGGTGTTACAGCTGAACATAATGATGGATCAGTAAAGTTCACCAGTTGGGCATCAGTGGTGAACTTTACTGATCCATCATTATGTCCATCATTATGTTCAGCTGTAACAATGTATCCCAACAAAACTAAACACAACATGGCCTACTTGAAAGGGAAAAACTGCATCCAGTACCATCTTTCTTCCACTTTTAAATTGGCTCATTTACAGTATTTCATTTATAAAGGGGCTTTTTCAACGATTAAATTCCCTCCTTTTGCACGAAACATAGTAAAGCATGAAATGCATGCCCAATTTAATGCCTATGTTATAATGGGGGTAGTGGATGCATTAAATTATATGGCTTGTCTGCTGTAATGCATTTCCAGTATAATTAGGCGTTAGTACCCTGCAGATTTCAAAGCCAAGTCTCCATTGTCTTGATTGCGCTTTCCTTCCAGAATGTATATAACAGATTTTACAGCTAAAAATAGACCAAAGAGCACAAAATCACTTAGCAGTCTAAGCTCTACAAGAAAGCATTCCTGTGGTAAATTACGTTAACGTTTTGAAATATACATTTTGTTCTTTATCATATCCTATAGTGACATATTTTGAATCCACAGCGCAGCTTTACTTCATAGTTTATTGTATATTTCTCAGTATATTGGTTGAAGGAATCCTTCGTTTCTAAAATAGCCTATAAATAACCTCCAAGCATTTATTGCAGTATATTTTGCCCAGCTCATTCTGTGCGACCTGTCCAGAGGCTCGGCAAATAACAGAAAAGAGATTTATTTGCCAGGTGTTAATGCATATTCAAAGGTGAACAATGTCAACAGAATATTCATAACGGACCCACACAAGGAACGCTTCACCGTACAAAGGTGACGGTGTTTCATTGCCTCCTGAGCAACTGGCGAGTTATCAGCAGATTCTGCCAATTTACTGCCTGGAAACTAGAGCGCATTGATTAATTTCGATACTTTTTATGAAGACCAGATGGAAAATCTCCCACTTTAATCCTTAATCAGGTTGTACTGCCACTGATCTTTTTACAAAATTCCCTCAACGACAGACTGTAAATTATTAGAGGGGGAGAGATAATGTAGGTGAGCACACCAAATATCTCTTGTGATCCTTTGCTGCAAAATTCATTAAAAACTCAGTTTGATTTGACTATCTTCTTTTTACCTTTCAGGAGTGGTACTGCCCATATGGAACCCTCAGAACCCCTCTGTCGGCGACAAAGTGGCACGGGCCATTGTTTACTTCGTAGCACTGATCTATATGTTCCTGGGCATGAGCATAATAGCGGACCGATTCATGTCTTCTATAGAGGTAGGCCAGAGATGAATAACCACACATTTATTTTACAGTTGAGATGTCCCATTATTTCTCCTCATGACTTCATAGTGGATTAATGCAGTTCTATATCATGTCAGTTATCACCTGTCATT
Organism: Myoxocephalus aenaeus; assembly: GCA_038501785.1. Lineage (NCBI taxonomy): Eukaryota > Metazoa > Chordata > Actinopteri > Perciformes > Cottidae > Myoxocephalus > Myoxocephalus aenaeus. Next base: position 8,567,894 of record JBAMJR010000111.1, on the reverse strand, counting down.
ATTAGTTTGGAGAAATACAATGGATATCATTTAATATAACTCAATGTTTGACAGCTTTGTGGCATCTTGGTTAAATACTTAAATTGCTTATTCCTTTCCTTTCCTTGGTTTTCCTCATCACTTTTCGCTCCTTTCCTTTTGGTGCATTACCGCCTCTTCTTTCCTTTTCCCTCTGCTTTTCCTATTTCCTTTAATTTCACGTTGATGGCTCTTCTACTCTTCTTTCCTTTCCTTGTTTTTTGTTGCTTTTCTTTTTGCCTCAACTGTCTATTCCATTTGGTGCACCCTCTACTTTTGTTTCATATACTCCTCCTCTCCTCTCCACTCCAGGTCATTACCTCCCAGGAGAAGGAAATCACTATCAAGAGGCCGAATGGTGAGACCACCACCGCCACGGTCAGGATCTGGAATGAGACCGTTTCTAATCTCACTTTAATGGCCTTGGGTTCTAGTGCTCCAGAGATACTGCTGTCCGTTATTGAGGTGAGCACAATATGAGCCAGATGGTTGGGTTACACATTAGATGAACAGATACAGAATGTATTGGGAACACAGTAATCTGATTTTCTCCCCACCTATAGGTGTGTGGTCACGGTTTTGAGGCTGGCTCTCTGGGTCCCAGCACCATCGTGGGCAGTGCTGCCTTCAACATGTTCGTAATCATCGCCCTGTGTGTGTACGTGGTTCCTGATGGAGAGACGCGCAAAATCAAACACCTTCGGGTGTTCTTCGTCACAGCAGCCTGGAGTATCTTCGCCTACATCTGGCTTTACCTGATTCTGAGTGTCTTCTCCCCTGGAGAGGTCGAGGTGAGAATAAACAGAAATGAAAGCTGTTTAGAGAGGAAGGTTTGGGGGGAAAAAAGAGAAAGTTGGGTCGGGAGGTGTTAACTCGGTCTCTTCTCTCCTCTAGGTATGGGAGGCTGTGCTGACCTTCCTCTTCTTCCCGCTCTGCGTGGTCCAGGCCTGGGTGGCCGACCGTCGCCTCCTCTTCTACAAGTACGTCCGCAAGCGCTACCGCGCTGACAAGCACCGCGGCATCATCATTGAGACCGAGGGAGGGCCGGACGGAGGAGCGGGTATGGCTGGAGGTGCTCTGGGCCCGGGGGGCTTCACCAAGATGGACATGCTGGAGCTGGACGGACAGATGACGTTGAACTCTCACGGCGGGATCGATGTAGGGATGACGGAGGAGGGAGCAGCGAAAGACGAGCAGGACGAGGCCAGACGGGACATGGCGAGGACGCTGAAGGATCTGAAGCAACGGCACCCGGATAAAGACATGGAACAGCTGATTGAGATGGCAAATTATCAGGTTAGGAGAAGTGTGCTTATATGTGCATGTCTCTTGATAAGGGGTATATATTCTAAAGGCAGACATTTTGGGAAATATGTTTATTTTTTGTTTTTTGTCAAGAGTTGTTGAACTTATCGATGCCACTCTCATGTGTGTGGGTTAAGCATGAAGTTAGAACTGGGTGTTGATTATCTTAGCTTAGCATAAAGACTGGAAGCAGGGGGAAACAGCTGGCCTGTCTGTCCAACATTCAAAGCTGACTAATTAACATGTCTGTCTGAAAACAGAAACCTTGTGGTTTTTATAGAAAGTTTATGAAAATGTGTGGTTTTACAACAAGTTGCATGCTCTTTAATAACAAACTGCAGCAGGCACAGTGACTTCCTGTAGTTGCCATTTTTACTCAGTTTCTGAGCTTAAGATCTTTTTACATCGAGCAATAAATTGAAACATAAAGTCATGCATCACATTTCAGATGCGACTCCTCTGAGGGTGACTTTGTGTTGGAGATGACGCTGTGACACATTCAGTTGTGAACAAGGTGTTTAGGCGATACATGTAGGACAGCACACGGCTGTTATACAGAAAACATTTCAAAATGTTCCAGGGCAACTTCTGAGCTGTTTCACAAATTACATAACTGCCTTAGTTTATTTAATTATAGAACATGGAAACATAATTATGTGTACACATAATATAAACAAAGTTATAAGGTAGTTAATTAAAGAGTAGGCTGAGCATCAGATACCTACACAGGCTCTCTCACGTGCATAAACATAGAAGATACAACACTCAGTTTTCCAGGACGCTCCTCATTTTATGTTATGTGCTGATGAAACCACTAGTGGGCAGAAAGGAAGGTGCCAGTTGGTTTGATTGACAGCACTGTAACGTGCAACCCCTCTGACATCCAGGTGATTTTTTTCCCGGTAAGTTATATGAACATTAGATATGTTAGCGTGAAGGTTCATTCTTGGACTTGGAAGCCGTAGCTTGACGAAATTTCTTTAACACAAGGTCCACTTGTTAGCTTTCTTTCTGAGTTCTCACACACTGAGTTCATGTGTTGAGGAAGACTGTGAGTCAAAAGCTTGAAAAGAAAAGCCACCAAGGGGACCTTGGGTTAAGATTTTTGGGAGAATTTAGATTTACAATTTGTGAATGTAGATTGATTAGCTATTAAAACCTGTTGCTTTGTCCTAAATTTAACTTTTGGTTAAATTTGGCATTAGTTGAGTGTTGTTGTTAATGTGTCCCACAGGGGTTAATCGACTAGTCGGTTAATCTGTTCTCATCCCTGGCAAAAATAAAGGAGCTGCTAATAGATGGCTGTCTCACACATACACACCTCTTTGTTGCACGTTCTACTCACAATTGCTTACATTAGTTTTTAGGAATACTAATCATCAAAATAGCACATTTACGATTCTTGTTTTTTTCCTCTGGTTTCCTCGTTTAATGCTGGACTGTAGAAGCTGCCCAGGTTTCTGCTTGTCTCCCTGTCTCTGCTTTCTCCTCTTCCTTTCCCTGCCTCCTCTCAAAGCCATTGCTTGGTTTTGGTCATTGTTCTTTTGGTGGTGAGGGAAGGAAGTTTGGCAGGCACCCCAGGGTGCGCTGGGCAACTTCCAGATGTTTGATTGCATACGAGCCTCCCTCCCCCTGCAGCTTCTTACTCAGCCTTGTGCTGTAAATAGAAATGGCAGCTGCCTTGGAAATGTATCTCAACCAAATGGATTAACGTTTTTTTAGTCATCATGAAGAATTGTATTAAATAAGATAGTAGTTCCCTGTGGTGGAATTGAACTTCCATTAATTGAGGCCAGTTTGTTCGGCAAAACCAGATCAAGTTTTTAAACAAACAACTACAGCTTCAATTCCTACAAAGAGATTCAGATTTTATGAGGATTCTGGAGTAAAACTGCTGCCTCGCTTCCCATGAATCAAAAATATATCGCAGTGCAGTTATGAAGCCACATTTAATTTAATGGTCTCAAAACTACAGTGCCTAATGTGTTAATGTCCTATTTGTTGGATCGTTAGGATCCTAAATTGCTATTCAGCCATTCATTTTTATTGGAATCAGCTGCTTATTGATGAGGCTCATTAGATCTCAAGTTGCAAGCCTGAAACTGCAGGTTGTTCATTTCAGAGGTTCATAATTCAGGAAACTGGAGGTCTTCAATGTCAAATCTTTCCTTCCTTCCATTGATTTTGAGTGACCTGGCAATATCTTTGTCAAAAAGCACAGACAAACCTCAAGCATCCAGTCTATTGAAGTGTTCTCAAGTAATTCAGTGAATCTGTCAATGACCTTTGACCTTTAATCTTCCTTTAGATACCTTAGAGAGATTTCCCAAGAGCGATTCACTGCTTCACTTTTAAATTGCAGCTGTCAGTTTAAAAGTAGAAACTTTTGCAAAAGAAACCCTAATGACGATGACTACAATCGATCACTTTGTTAATTGATGGGTTTTGTTGATCAGGTCCTGATGCAGCAGCAGAAGAGCAGAGCGTTCTACCGTATCCAGGCAACCAGGATGATGATCGGAGCCGGCAATATCCTCAAGAAGCATGCTGCCGACCAGGCTCGCAAGGTGAGTCACACATAATCTCCACTCATCACCGTTATTCCAAATTAGGAAATGCCGACCTGACTTCAAAAATAATTCCCCAGGTGGTGAGCAGTCATGAGATCCAGGCACCGGAGGATGACCCTCACACCATCCGGATGGAGTTTGAACCCGCTTTGTACCAGTGCTTTGAAAACTGTGGCTCCCTGAAACTGACCGTTGCCAGACGCGGAGGAGACTCTGGAGTTACTGTCAAGGTATGTGTGGCATTAATGCAAGACATGGAGTTCAGAAGAATCAGTGTGCTTGTGTGGATGTGTGTGAGGGAGGGAGAGCAGCCAAAAGACTTCAAGACAGAGAAAAGCCAACAGCCTGGAAAACACAAAAATCTACTCTGAACTGATTTCACTCACATCTTTGGCAGTTTTCCTGGTCTTGATCTGATCTTAATCATAGCAGGTTGTCACCTCTAGAGAGCTTCCTTGTTCTCTTCTTTGGTCAGAAGCTGGTGCAGCTATAGAAGTGGGGGATAAAGGAGAGCTGGGAGACAAAATACAACACACTTTATTCTCCAGATTTTTAAATTTCAGCTCAAAACATATCCTCTGACAAAGGCTCATTGATTCCGGGCTTCACGCTGGCCTCATACTCTGATTAAGAGCTTTTCTTTAAAGTCTCCCACAGGGAACCTGTCAGTGTAATGGTACCTGATCTGTTCGCTAATACTTCAGGGGCTTTGCTTGACTGTGTCCCTCCTGATTTTCTCCCTGTATACAAATGAAACTATGATGCAACATCAGTGCTGTCTGTAGAGGAAGTCTTATGGCATGGCCTCAGTCCGCCGTCTACTGAGAGCTGATGTTGTTAAGTGAAGTGGCCTATTCAGCCCACACAGGCTTTCTCAATGAGGCTACTTGTGGCTGATGGCGCACTTGTTGAAACAGTCAAAAGTTCCAAGAATATATTCTTCACACACACTTCACCAGCTGCAATGTAAGTCTTGTTGAATATACAAGAAAAGTTCAAAGAAATCTACAATGTCCTTTCAAAGTTTTAGTAAGCTTTAGGTTTGTTATATATATATATATTGAGTATTTTCATTCCAATATTTGTTCTATGTAACCTTGCTTGCTACTGTGACAAACAAATTTCCCCTTGGGGATGAATAAAGTATACATCCATCTATCTATCTATCCATCTATCTATCCATCTATCTATCTATCTATCTATCTATCTATCTATCTATCTATCTATCTATCTATCTATCTATCTATCTATCTATCTATCTATCTATCTATATATCTATCTATCTAAAACATATTCCTATACAGGTCTTAAAGCCAAGCTATATCATTGGCTGAATTATTGGCAATTTATCACTTTTGTGTTTTTACAAACACATCAACATCATTTCTTATTTTTATATTTCAAACATCTGAAAAATATGAATCCTCAGTATACAGCAGTTCTAGCATTATCAGCTTGTGTAACGTGTCACTCAATTCATACACAATTCATTAAGAGAAAAATAAAGTTAAATTGAGAAAAATAGAGCAGTGCCAATAGGAAGACTACAAAAGCATTTCCAACACTGAGTCACTGATTCGGCTTTTCCTACAGACCTCCTTAGATTATTTTAAAGTAGTCTGAATCGTTACCATATTCATATAATGATAACACACAATGAGGGCAAATGTCTAAGGCTTTGTACACGATGGAGAGGGTTAATAAACGGGGCAGATGGAGAGAATGGAGCGGATACAGGGAAAGTTTTGTTGTGCTATCTTCAAAGTCTTTATTATCATGCTGTATCTGACCAGAGGGCCCAGTTTAATGAAGCAGTTCATCTTGTTTTCTTTCACCCTCTGTTCACATCTCCCCAAATGCCTTGCCTCCATTTCTCTGCCGTCCTCCTCTATCTCTCTCTTCTTCTCTGTCCTCTGTGTCTTCCCTCTCCCTTTGTGTTTATCTGCCCGTTTTCGTATCATTTCACTTCTGTTTCATGTTCTGACGGCTCTTTTCGCTTGCCCCTTACCCTCGTCTCAACCCGCCTCCCGTCTCTCCGTGTTCTCATCTCCCCCAGGTGGATTATCGCACGGAGGACGGTACAGCAAACGCAGGTTCAGATTATGAGTTTGCAGAAGGAACACTGCTGTTTAAACCAGGAGAGACCCTCAAAGGTAAAAATACAGCAATACTTTATGGCATATTTAGAAAAAAACACATCCCTGAGACTTAGGCTCAAGTAGCAGAGGTCATCTGCAGCACCGTAGGCAACCTTTTCCACTGGCTTTGACCAAAATATGATTTAAAACTCTTTTACCAGAGATCACAGTCGGAGTGATTGACGACGACATCTTCGAGGAGGATGAGTATTTCTATGTCCACCTCAGCAACCCTCGAGTGGTTGGTTATCCTGAGATTGGCACCGCCCCGCTGGATGCCAGTGCCACCCCCAAAGCCGTGCTGGGTGACAACCACACATCAACAGTGACTATCTACGATGACGATCACGCAGGTGACAGCGACCCCTCTGTAACCTAACAGGAGTTGTCTATCTGGATGTAACTACGAACACTAAATACTTTGTCTCTACATGTTGTACTTGAAGCCAAACTGACATTTTCGCATCCTACTCATTTTCTGTTTTAGGAAGAATTAATGTTGATTTCTGTTCGTATCTGTACCTTCTGTGCAAGATTAAAGATGAAAGACAGATAAAGACGTGTCTGCACACCATCTGCTTAATGTGGAATCCACGTAGGTCTATTGCTTTGTTACATAGTCCCAGGATATCTTCAAAAAGGTATCACAAAGAGTTCCAATTCCTCAGTCAACACTTTTTTCAGGTACTGGAGTTTGTTAACATCCAAAAAGAATTAAAGTGGGAGTGGGTGGTAATCTATTCCCCATTACACTATATATATGGTGCACATTAGAGAGCAAGGTAGTGAGTGAGAGCGTAGGTGTTTATCAACCTCATCTTTCATGTCTTGCTACTGTTTCTCCCCTGTGAAACAACGTACTTTCTTTCTTTCTTTCGCAGGCATCTTTACTTTTGAGAATGCCAGTCAGAAGGTGAGTGAGAGCGTGGGTGTGATGGAGTTGAAAGTACTCAGGACTTCGGGGGCCCGAGGCCTGGTCGCCGTCCCTTACCGCACCGTGGACGCCAGCGCTAGAGCAGGGGAGGACTACGAGATGGCCGCTGGAAAGCTGGAATTTCAGAATGACGAAACTATGTAAGTACAGATATTTTGTCAATATTTGTTATTTAACCCAGTCACAAGTTCTCATCACTTATAGGGGGGACTTGAAGAATTGCCCAATATCTAAAAGAAATACCCAGAATACTCCTTTTATTCATCCAGAAATATGTTTTTGTTGCATTAAAAGGTGACAATGACATCATTCTGGAATGCCAATGACACATTGCTCTTTTTCTGTTTCCTTTCTGTGTGATTGACTCCCGTTCAGAAATGGCTGTTTAGGTTAATTGAGTGTTAAAAATCCATTCATAGTATAAATAGCTCTAGAAGGCAGATAACAGCGTGATAATGCCACTCTTCAAGGTAGGCAACTCTGCATTAAAATGCTTCCTCACACATGCGCGCACATACACACACACAGAATTGCTCTTGTGTCCTTGGGCCCCTGCATTTTTAATATGCTGACGTGAGCTGTGTTAAATTGACCAATACATAAAGCAGTTGGGAATGCAGTTTCCTCAGCGCCTCCTGGGGCCTATAAGCAAGTACTCTATGTATGTGTGTGTGTGTGTGTGTGTGTGTGTGTGTGTGTGTGTGTGTGTGTGTGTGTGTGTGTGTGTGTGTGTGTGTGGTTTTGTTCTTGTATGTGTACGAGGACCATTTTGAGGAACAAGGACATTTCCGCTGGTTGTTGCTTCCTCAAGGTGCTGTTTGATTGACAGGGTTAGACATAGGTCAGGGTTAGGCTTGAACAGCATGAGTGCTTAAGTGTTATGACATGGGGATTGTCGACGTAGTTATGTCAATAAGTATCCTCACTCACTCAAGTGTAATGATGCAAATGTGTGTGGTCCGTCTAGGGCGCAACATTTTTGGCAAAGCCGCTCAGAAGCTTTTCATCTGTGACCTGCCCTCACAGAAAGACTGAGAAGATGGAGTGTGTGTGTGTCTAAAGTTTTTCGACTTTAGAGTAAGGACATTTATTTATTTTAATATAATTGTGTAGGGTTTGTATTTCCTTTATTACTGCGACAAAGAGCCACAGGTCAGAATTGAACCCGGGCCACTGCGAGGGCCTACATGGGGCGCACGCGCTACTGGATGAGCCCGAAGTCGCCCCATGGGTGAGGACATATTAGTCTTCAAAGAGCTGTTTGAGGTTTAATACTTTGGCTTTCAAGGTTAGGATTACAATTACATGTAGGTCATGGTTAAGGGCTGGCGTTAGACATGTACTGTGGTTGTGATCAGGGCTTTGGTGCTATGGGAGTGCATGATATCAACGAGGGTCTTCACAAGTATAGGAGTACAAACGTGTGTGTGTGTATCAAAACAGATTTAAAAATGAAGAGGCTCGCCATCTGACACCAGCCGGCTTCTGCGTATGAGCATAACTACAAGGGCAGAGTGTGTTTGTGTGTGTGCGTGTGCTTCTGTGAGATGATGTACCATCAATGATGCAATCACTGCTTATAAAGCTCTGTAGCAAGTGAGGTTAGGAAGGGGGGAGAGAGGAGAGAGGAGTGAGGGAGAGATAAAGAGGGCCAGGGGAGAGATGGAGGGATAAGAGAGATAGACTTCATGTCCTCTGTTGCTGGTGTGTCAGTACAGAAACTAAAGAGAAGGCTGATGCCAATGGAGTTAAGACACTGTTGGTGTATTTGCTACAAGAGGATTAGAGAGATCAGTGGGTGAAGTATTATTTGTTTTTGTTTTTACCCCTAAGAGATTGTAACTTTGTGGGTCAAGAGTAAACAATAAGCAAACATAAGCATCTTCCTCTATGAGTGTGGATTAACTGTGCAAGGTTTATATTCACAAAGGATAATCATAGTGTAAGTTTAAATAGGTCAAAGTCTCATGTTTTGATTAGGACACGTCCACTTTTTGCTAGCAGTAATAATCAATTTCTCTTGTTACAACATATTTATAATACTTCTTGTGCACATCTAAAACAATACCAAAATGACCAATCCACCATTGTTATAGTAACTTCAGTGGGACATTATAATTTGTGCTATTTTTACATTATGTATATTTGTTTTTGTTTTTAATGAAACATCTCTTTAAATTGCTTGTCAGCAGTAATAATGTCAGAGATTATTTGGCATTATAGTTGTGTGTCTTGCTCTTTTAAAAGGCTTTTTGAGAAAATGTACCAACAGAAGAAAAAAAGGAAAAAGGACTTGTGCAAACAGGATGCACTCCCTCATCATATCCCTCCCCGTCTTTATTTTTCCATGTCTTTTCTCGCTGCTACCCTCTCTGTGGGTTTTCTCTCCTCTTTTCAACATTGTGCCTTTGAGCCGCTTGTCAAAAATGTCCCACTAATGTAAACCTGCTTTTATCCACTGCACTCGTTTGTGTCTTTCTTTCCTCCATCTGCCCTTCCTTTCTCTTTTCTGTCTTTGCCTCATAAAATGTCTGCTCTTGATTGACCTTGAATTTGCTCAGTATCATTATTTCTTTCTTTTTTTCTTCTTTTCTTGTCTTGTTCCCGTGTCAGAGAGACCTTCTTTAATGTCTCTCCCTCCAGCCCCCATATTCTGTCTGATATATTTTTAGACTTTCTTCCACGCTGGATGAGTTTTATCACCACCCATCCTCTCCTGCTTCCTCGTTTCCTCCCTTCTTCACCTTCTCCTCTACCCACATCTCATGTCTCTCCTCTCTCCCCTTTCACCCACTCCTGTTCACCCTCGATTCCTCTTCATTTGCATCTTCCTCCCCTCCGCCTCTCACCGTTTTTGTTTACACTGTCAGACTTTCCTTCCATTTTTCTTCTCCCTGTGTAACCTTACTCCTTGTTTTACGTGACCCGACACCCTTGTCTCGCTCCGCTGACTCCTTCTCACCTCTTCTCTTCTCTCCACCTCCCTTATTTTATCCTTCTCCTCATCCTCGCCATCCATCCATCGCTGTCTACCGCTTTAGTCAGAGAAAAGGGACTTGCTGCCAATGCAATTTCGCTGAACCACAACCCAGACATAATTCACCCTCCACACCTCCCTCCAGTCTCTCTTGTCCCTCTTACACTGTGTCTCCTTTCAAGCTGCGTAATAGTTTTGTTTACCCATTTCTGTTTTCTGCATTTGAGCAACCCCACATTAAGCTGTCACTTTTCTGTCTGTTGGAATGAGCTTTCTGAAAAGTTTGAGAAAAGAGTAAAGTGGTAAAAGTCGGTAGATGGATCATAGGAGTAGGGGTCGTGGCGAGCCAGGTGCTGCTTAAAATTCTCAGGGAAAATCCAAAAGGCATTGGAGCTGAACTGACACGAGGAGAAGACAGGAAAAGAACACCAAGAAGGAAGAGAAGGAGAAGGAGAACGGGGCTTCAGCTCAATTTCATGAGCTCTAATTTATACAAACTAATGGGATTCCACAGAGAAAATTCCCTTTTCTCCTGCATGCCTATATCCTGTCTGATCGGTACTGCAAGACGTAACTGAATATGCTATCCTGTTGAATTATTGGAAATGTAGGAGCTTGACTTGTGACTAAAAGTCAGGATATTTCCTTCTTTGCTGCATTGACTTTGAAGTCATTTTTTAAAAACTCTTTCAAAGGGTAAATTCCCGGCTTCTTGCCAATCAAGAGGCCACACTGCCATCCAAATCGTTGGGGAAATAGCATTGATGGATAAGGCATGAATAGCAGTGATGGATTCCAGAGAAAATGTGTTTTCATATGCTGTCATGGAGGGAAAAGAGAAAGAAACGCAGAGTGAAAGATGGAAGGAGGAGAAAAGGAAGAGGGATGTCTTCGTTTCATGACTTAATAATGAACCAAGGACAGAAGTGGCAGAAATGACTGAAAGAATGATGTGAATATGTAAGCGTGTTAATGGCAGAATCACCCAATATATTCTCTCACTTGTGTGAGAGAATATATTGTGTGAACTCAGAGTATGCATACGCAGGAATGAATGAATTCTTTCTCTGTTCCACCGATGCTTCTTTTATTTATCCCTGTCTGGTTCACCAATAATCTCTCCTGGTCGTTTCTCATACTCCATCTGTCTGCGGCTCTCTCTGGCGTGTTCTTTTTGTTAAGAGGGCAAGTGTGTGAGAAGTCAAAGGCAAAGTTAACTGTGTGTGTGTGTGTGTGTGTGTGTGTGTGTGTGTGTGTGTGTGTGTGTGTGTGTGTGTGAGTGAGAGAAAGATATGCTCAGCAGGACCAGTTTATTCTTAGCCTTCCTCTGAGCTGCAACCGAGCACAGAGTCACAGCCAAGACCCAGACAACTGTGTGTGTGTGTGTGTGTGTGTGTGTGTGTGTGTGTGTGTGTGTGTGTGTGTGTGTGTGTGGGGTCGTCTCCTCTGGCTGCTCATTATAAATTTCAAACAGGTGTCGCCACCACACTGTGCCGACGCCTGTTCAATTACTGCTTTGCCCTTTGTGTGTACGCGTTATGTGTGTGTGCGCGTGCACTCACTTTACAGAGCAAACCACCTCCAACATTTTTGAGCCCGAAAACTTTGCACTGTGTCACCTTGCAAACAAAGCTAAATTAAACGTTACTATGTTCCTAAAAAATGCCCTTCGGGAAACATCTTTCATACTTTCACACTCCAATGTCAGCAATTGAACATTCCCGAGCCCCACCCTCTTTAGTTACCGCTGTTACACCTGTCAATCTGGCCGTTCGGTTTTGTATATGTTATGTGTTTTGTTTTGTGTGGACACCAGGTGGAGAAGCTGCTAGCTAATGGGGATCCAAATACAGAATAATAAAGAATTTTCCATAAATTTGATAAAGAGCCGGCGGGAGCCGCTAACGTTAGCCTAAACTCTTATGCTGTGTTCCAGTTGGAACACAGCATAAGAGTTTAGGCTAACGTTAGCGGCTCCCGCAAGAGACAAAAGCAAAACATCCAAGCAAGGCAGCTACATTGTCAGGGAGTTCCCATTTAGGTGTTTCTTATTAATATAAACCATGTCCATTTAAGCGTCGATGACGTAGTTCTGTCGTTAAATAGCATTGGGAACTTAATTTTTTTCTGATGGAACGGAACAGGGTGAAACTAAAATATATGATTGGTCGACGCTTCACCATGTCTTTGGAGCGCAGATTTTTTTTTAGGCCATCTCAACTTACATTTGACGTTGATAATATAAATCGTTATATTCTGTAGATATTCTTCATATATTATTCTTCTGTCTATTAGAGTTCAGGTTGTGCGAGGTCAGTTTAACAAATACTTTCTGTGAGAAGTTTCTGTGAGAACAGTCCGGTTGTCTGTTCCTCAAGGTTCCACGCTCTGCACCACAACACTCACACACATCTCCTCCTCTTAGAAAGGTTAGAGCCAATAGAAATGTTAGATGTTCTTGACGGAAAACCGTGTATTAAAGAGCCGAACTTCCGGCTGTTCGGGGTGTTTTTTGGACGGTCAACCTGCGTGTTGACCAGTGGTGTATAGTAACGAAGTAGAAATACTTCGTTACTGTACTTAAGTAGTTTTTGGGGATATCTGTACTCTACTTTACTATTTATATTTCTGTTTACTTTTACTTTTACTTCACTACATTTTGCAAAGAAAAATGATACTTTTACTCCGATACATTTCTCCTGAAACCTTCGTTACTCGCTACAAAATCAAATCTATCTTTAGAAAAAAAAACACATCCGGGACTGTGGTGGAACGCAGACTCCACCAAGCAGGTTTTGCGAATCACAATGTTTTGCATTTTCCCTCTACATCCTCTAGTCCAGCGCTCCCAAACCTTTATGCGTCACGGACCGGTTATGTGAAGACAATATTTTCACAGACCGGGTCCGACCTCGGAAAGACGGGAGACAACGACACCTGACGTGTGTTCGTTATGTCCAGGCTACTCCTAACTAAACCTTTAGTCCAGTCTACTGCTTAACTTATAACGCGCTGCACAAAGACAGGATGTTGGAATGGAAGCAGGTTTTCATGCTTTTTTGGCGATCTCAGGATACTCTGCCTTGGTTTCCAGATCACCGACAGAGTTGTAACAGACTTACGTTTCATTTTTAGAGTAACGTAACATCTTGACATGTGTCAAGAGATTCCGTCTGAGGTTACCACAGACGGATGTATGCGGTCATTTTTCACAATAAAACATCTTTCCGGCCTTGATTTTTTTTTATTTAATTGAAATGTTTCATTCATTCTTTCTGTGGCCCGGTACCAAGAGACCCACAGACCGGTACCAAGAGACCCACAGACCGGTACCAAGAGACCCACGGCGGGCGGAATGAGCATACTTATAACCACACTGTTACAAGTCCTAGTGTCATATTGCTTTTTGGAGAATTATGATGATAAGTTCATAGTAGATGCAAAAGTATACTTAGGTACATTATATTATGTTGAACATAATATATATGGATGGATCCCAGCCAACCCAGTTATTGTATCAACACAACTCCTTGTCCTTGGTCATGGTGGCCACAGCACTTAAAAGAATAAACTTCATAATTCTCAAAATTCTGACCCTTTGCTTTTTTATTAAAAGCATGTACTTGTACTTCTACTTTCAATACTTAAGTACATTTTATATCAGAAAAATACTTTTGATACTTAAGTACAGAAAAAATCAGATACTTTAAGACTTTTACTCAAGTAGTATTTTAATCGGTGACTTTTACTTTTACTGGAGTAATTTTCCAGTAAGGTATCTTTACTTTTACTCAAGTACGGCTTTTGGGTACTTTATACACCACTGGTGTTGACTGGACGACTCCCTGCTATCGCGATTGCAGCGCTTGTTACTCTACTTGTGATCAAGGAAAATAAATTCAGAGAATGAGAGAAGTTGTTTGACTAAGTTCTTCCGGACGCTACACCAGACATCCAATAATTGACACACGCTAACAACGTGTCGGCCGTCAGTTTGTATCTTCACGTCACCGGCTCCCATTCAAAATAACTGTTGCTCGTTGCTGTGACAGTAGTGCCGTTGCTCTTTTTAGAGACCCACGTACGCCGCTACAACGCGGAGAAATCCAAAGTGTCACAGACCTGGGCCCTATTCCTCGTACCTGGCTTACTCAGTTAGCCGGATAATTTTCAGGATAAGATGACGCAGGTCAGGCTTTTCGGTTCCATGAAGCAAGTTTCGGAAAATCACCATAGCAACACATCCAAATTCTTTAACCTGCTCCAGCACTGGATAAGCTGGCCACTCCCACCGGACAAAAAGGCAGCTCCCTTCCTCAGAGATGAAGGAGCGATATTTAGTTATATTAGTTTTATAGGGAGAGAGTTCTTCGAGATCGCCAAGATCCGTTCTCACATCATGATGACTTCCTGTACGAGCGCTATCGATTCTGCCGACAAGGAATCATTTATTTACGAGACCTTCTCGAGCCGTACATCGAACACCAAACGGCGCAGCCGAGCATTGGCCGTCTCACAGACTGTATGCATAGACTGGATCACAGCCTTGCGCTTCTTTGCGAGCGGTACATGTTTGTACAGTGTACAGTGCAGAGAACATCGGGAAAGCCGCTGCATGCCGTGCTGTCCGTAACATTTATTTAGCGCTTAACTTATGGATGTGTTGAAAGCACTCATAATTATATGACAGTGTTATTAGTACACCATACATATCATTATTGAAGAAAATTATTAAGGTGGACTCATGATAAGAATACAGAGAATCACACACAATTTATTTTCACTGCTTCAATTGATTGAATTTCTGATTATGAATAATACATACATACTGATCCGCCCATACACATATTGAAACTCCTAGTTATATGGTAATCTACACATACATGTATATACACATATATAGTACATGATACGATTGGACAATTGCGATTCTGGAGAGGGTTTTTAGCCAAAGGGCGATTTAGAGAAATGTCATCATGCATCGCAGACGACAACGCAATTCAACTGCCAGCCTTATACTCGTCACTTAAAGGAGACATAATCTGTTATTGTTGTTTCCAATGGGATCATAGAACCCCCTGAAGTGCACCAGCCAAATTACCACTTAACAATATTGAGTTTTACAGTTCCCCCAGCATCCTGCCATGCTGCGTTATGTGTTAATGAAGCCCGAACGCAACTTCTTAGTGTTTTCGACAAAGCTGTCAGAAGAGCTGTGATAATTTTTTTAGCTGCTGGTGAAGGAAGAAGTCAGCTTGTAAATTTTAAACAACTCATTCTCCCTTTGGCGAGATGCTTCTTGGAATTAAGAGAAATACAAGGAAAGTGAGAGTGTGAGCTTGTGTCTGTTTGTGTAAGTGAGTGTGGTTGGGTGGGTGTTTGCTTGTGTCACAGCGCTTGTAACGTGTTTGATTTTTGCAACCTGTTTCTCCGTCTGTCACTAAAGCAGGGTGACTAACCTAAAGCTGTTCCCAAAATAAAACATCCTTTGAACTCCAAATCCCCGAGAGCTGTGCGCTGGAAATGTGCGTCTAGTGTGTGTGTGTGTGTGTGTGTGTGTGTGTGTGCATATTGAAGTGTGTGATCTTTCTGCCCAAATTCATAAGGATGCACTTGTGTTGAGTGTTTGTGTGTGTGTGTGTGTGTGTGTGTGTGTGTGTGTGTGTGTGTGTGTGTGTGTGTGCGTGCGTGCTTGAACAGTTTCCTGTATTTCCTCACAGTCATGTTTGTTGCTCAACTAGCGAGTCTCATATTATCCCCTTCTCATATCCCCGCACACGGGCATACACACTCACACACACACACACACACACACACACACACACACACACACACACACACACACACACACACACACACACACACACACACACACTTTAGCATTCTTCAGACGATCAGTGTGTCTGCACATTGTGCCCTTCCTGCTTATCATCTCCATACTAAATAAACTTGTTATCACCACATTGGGATTAAACTGGCTTCAGACAGCCGTTTGGATTTTATTTTTCAATGTCATCGTGTCACAAAGTCAAAGCATGTTTTTGTCTGCCAGACATAACTGAACAGACACCAGAATAAAACAGTTTTAACCAATCATATGACGCCATAAACATGTTGGCATAAGGTGCTTTGCGTGCTGTTTCGCATGACTCCCACATCACACGTTAAAACGGTCAAACCCAGCATGCAGTGGGGTTGGTTAGTATGCATACGGCTTCTTATTGGCACTATTTATGCAGCAGAGTTGATGCTAGAAAGCATCCAGCCTAAACCCCTTTAACACGGTTAAAAACAGCCTCTGGTAATAAATCTGGCTATTCTGTTGTTGTTTGATGTGCCTGTGTTTTTTCCCCCAAAGATAACTGGACAGATATGATTGCAGCATATTTAGCAACGCTAGCAGCAATGTCGGCGGGTCGGTCCACCACTATTGGATGGATTGTCATGAAATGATGTACAGACATTAATGTTCCCCAGAGGATGAATCCTAATGACAATGGACATTTCCTCATGTATTTCTAACATGTAGATATCTATATGGTTGATTGAATTATCTTCAATGGAGTGTTAATTGTGTAATCTTTTTGCCATCCAGACCTGTAATACATGATCAATTTAGTTTAGTTTGGTTTGACATGAAATGACATAAGGTATTATTATTATTGCTGATCCATCTAATTTGGCACTTAGGTTCAATTTCAGCATTTCTTTAACTATCTTAGACATCAATTAATCCTTTTTATCAATCACATGGAACATTCCATCTATTCCACTATTAAGCCTATCACTACACTGCTATGCAGTCCACACTGGAGCCAGTATAGAGAGTACAGTACAGTACAAACAGGACTATTTACTTGTTTCATACGAGGCACGTATACTGTGTTTGTTGTGCATCCCAGGACAGTTTACACTTCCCGGCAGTTTCTTTGCCTTCTCTTACATCTTCTCTTCTATGCACCCGACATCCCTCCAGGTTCAAAGAACAGCCTGCTAATGGGCAGATAAACACGTCCAACTCTCCCCTCGCTCAGTGTTTCTCTGACTCCCTCCATTTCCCCGTTTCCCTCCGTTTTACTGAAGAACGTCAGAATTCCTCATGACAGGATTATCTTCTTCTCCTCTCTCTGTTGGTTGCCTTAGCAACTTATGGTCCCTTCCATTGTCAGCACCACAAAGAGGAGACGACCGAAAGTGACAGAAACATCGAAAGAAAGATAGAGAACAAAAGGCGGAAATTATGGGAGTCGAATAGGGAGCTTCGTAGTTTTTTTATTTGTTTTTCTGCTCCGAGTGCTTAAATATGAAGAACCATGTGATTACTCTCCCCGATATTTTCTTTTCCATTTTCTTTTATCATTGATTTCATCTCTAACATTCATTGTCAGGTTTTAAAACAACGACCACTCTAAGTGTGTGTGCATTCATGTGTGAGATACATATCCATTGTTTGTTCTTTAATTAAAAGAAGCATCCTTTGGCCAGATGGATAATGAAGACTGGAGTTAAATCACATTTTGGCATCGTCATGGTCTGCCGGACGGGGGGAAAGACTGAAGAGATAAAAACGGGCTGAATGAGAGTCAGAGAGCAAAAAATAAAGACGAGAAGAGGGGAAAAGAAAAATAGAGGTTGAGAAGCTTTGATCCTCCCTTTCCCTCTTCTCTTTCCTGTTTCTCCTCCTTCTCAATGCTTCTTAACTTATTTTCTCCCTCTGCCCTCCCTCCTCTATCCCATCTCTTTCTCCTCATCCTCTCTAATGTCAGAGCAGTCAAACTTAAGTAGCTTAAGTCAACATCTTTAACAACCTCAGAAGCTTTTCTCCGTGTGTGTGTGTTTGTGCATGCGTTTCTCTACACGTGTGCGAGCCTTGTGTGTATTGTGTTCCAGCTGTGTGTTGAAATCGATGTGGCAACAGCCGTCTGTTGTTTGCCCGTTGATGTTTTTCCGCTGTACTACAGTATTTCACTGACAGTGCCTCTAACTCACAACCATAGAGCACCTCTAGCTTTCTCCAAAGAAAATTTTAACCCGTTTTTTAATCCCGCCACTGGCTCCTCTGTCTGTGTTTCTCTCTTACAGCGCTGCCGTTTAACCGCTGGATGAGTCTATTGATTTGTGGGTCTAAGACAAAGCCAACAACCTGACAGTTAAAATAGCAGTTAAGGATTTTACAATAGTGGTTGAGACAGATATACGTAGAAAGAAAGGATGCTGCGATGCTGAAATACAAAACAGCTTTTAGTCGAGGCAGCTCTGAAGTTAAAATGCTAAACCTGCAGCCTTTGTTTGTGTCTGGCTGTCTCCTCTGTTGTTGTTCTTTCTTTTTCCCCTCCATGCCTCTGTCTCTTTGTTATACAATTCTGCCATTTAGCATCCCTGTCAGTCCCTGTTTCTGTCCCTCTCTCCGTCCCTCTGTGTCTCCCATTTGGTTCTTCTTCTTCGGTCTGCATCTTCCCCTGGGGTTGTTTTTTTAATGTTTTTTTAAGCATTGCAGTCCCAACAATTTTCTGTGCCGAGCACACACACACCCTATGGTCAGAGTCCAGCGCTCACACACACACACACACAGACGCACACACTGACTCTTGCCAGCACGTCTCTGTGATCAACCCCCTGTGGCCTGCACCCACCCTGTAATCACGGCTCAGAGACCTACCGTGAGCTGTGGCAACCGGCTGCCCCTGCCCTTCCATGCCCATGATTAGAGCCTCGAAAGCGGGATTGAGACACCCAGCTATACACCCTTCCACTCCCTGCACCCCATCTGCCACGGGCCTCCTTGCTCCAATGGCCCCCACCCTGCCTCGCCGTGACCACATTAAAGGCCTCGGTGCTGGGTTCACTGACCAACAACTCCGGGCTAGACCTTCCAGGGTGGGATGCCACTTTTCCATTTATTTAGTTTGACTGCAAATTCTGCCTGCCTGTATGTTATGGGATGGCCTTGGTGCATGGCATGCCTCTCATATATAATCCATCAAATTAATTATACAAAGCGTAGAGAGAGATTATTCCTATAAACAAAAAAGTGGTTTCACACCACTGCTCTTGTTTTTAAAAGACCAGGTTTCCTATAAACCACTGAATCCTCATGTTTAATATAAATATGTGGGAAGTGTTTTTTTTCCACTCTTTCCACTATCTGCCGTCTGAAAAGAGACTGGAAGGTTAAGTTGTATTTGTGCTGGGAGAATAGTGCCCCCTTTCTTCTCTGTGCCTCAGAGCAATGAGACGTGAGATGTGTCAGAGGCTAAGCATCCTATACACAACTGAGTCCTTAACTGTGAGGCGTATGCAACACAACCCTTGATTATTATCCTTACCGATTAATCTGCCACATATTCTCACGATTATTCAATTCATTACTTGGTCTATAAAGGGTCAAATAATAGTGAAACTCCCCATCACAGCTTTGAAGGTGACGTCTTCTGTTCATTTGTTTTGTCCGACCAACAAACGATAACAATCTATTAGTTCTTGACTTTTATTCTTCTGTCCATTCACAACGTGGATAATTCTTGGATAGTTAATGTTTGTCTGCCCTCTCGTTTCCTCTTTTTGCTGATGTACTGTATGCAGGGCACACCATATACCCTTAGATTGGTTCGAGGGCTTTGTTAAATTAAATTAGAGCAGTGACCTCTGTTTGTGCATGATTGGATGCTGTTTGGATGGCAGTACCATACTAATGAAGTGAAATGAGAACGCATCCTCAGACTGTCTGGCGTTGGCAGGGTTCACCAAACTCTGAGAGACACACTTATGTATATATTTATACTCATATTTTACAACAAATAAGAGACCTATTCTGATTGTTAAAACTGGCAGTAGGTGTAGCAATCAGGTGCAATCAAGTGTTTTTTTTGTTTGTCTATAAAGGCATTTTTTATTCTTGTAGGTGATGATAATAACAGTATTCAATCACTAGTGTGTCATTTACAGTGTGCTTGTTCCATAGCTATACTTTGCCTCTAAAATAACTGAAATAATCTCTCGGTGTTGCATTCAGGTTCTAAAGTAGGTTGCGTTGCAGAGAAATACTTTGAGCTAGTAGTCATTCATGCTGTATTGCATTTTGGCAGCGACCTTTAACATCTGGTTATGATTCTATAATTCACTCTTAAGGCCTCGGAGGTGGCGACGACAACATCAATGTTTGGGCCTAAAGATTTAGAGACAAAGTGATAACTCGCAGGACTGCTGCGTCTCACTGCTAACATGCTATTCAGCCAGGACAGTCACAATAACTCTCGGAGACTATTTCTATTTTGCGACCAGAGAAACAGGAGCTGTACTCTGGGACTCTCTGTTCCCTGAAAGGTCAGCACGGTGGAGACTGCTTGCCATCGGTTAACAACTTAAATTTGCAGGTCAAAGATCACCACAGTTAAATTAGGGTGACCAGACGTCCTCTTTTTCCCGGACATGTCCTTTTTTCGAGACCTAAAAAAAGCGTCCGTCAGGGATTCCAAAAACGTCCGGGATTTTGCTACGTGCGGGAAAATAGTTATTACCCTTACAAGTTTTGGAAATGGTATCTCCCTCACGTTCCAACTTCTTGCGCAAGCTCTGACTGTAGAGAGAACTGTCATTGGTCGACTGATCTCAACGTAAATGTAAGTTCACGGCATGCTACACACTACTGCTACCCCCCCCCCCCCCCCCCCCCCCCCCCCCCCCCCCCCCCCCCCCCCCGCGACGAAGTGTCCTCCTCCTCCTCCTCTCTCTCTCTCCTCCACCCCCCCCCAGAGCGAAGTGTCCTCTTTTTCACAAACTCAAATCTGGTCACCCTAGTTAAATTGACTTTTAGCGATTTTAACAAAAGGAAACTATTCTCTTTATATAAACATATTTTGCCAAATGTCTGGAATTTCTGATTTCTCAATTACACTGCATTCTTCCCTCTTAGTCTTCAAGTCTCAAATGTAGTGTGCTACTGCTGAGTCAACACAATATTACCTTCTGTCACATTGGGTTAGTTATTTAGTTTCCCAACCTCACGGAAGACATAAATCTGTAACTCCATCAGTCCAGTAGAGTCCCACCAGTGACAAACTGCGACCTGTTTTGGGTCTCAGCCCATAGATTGAGAAACCCGACTTCGACATAATGAATGCACGCTGCTGTGGAAGAGTGATGAGCCAGATCCTGACTGCACTAGCTCAGGGTAATCTGGTATGATACGCACACACATGGATACACACGCACACACGCACACACACACACACACACACACACACACACACACACACACACACACACTCTCAGTGATGTCATATTGATTAAATCACTAATAGCTTGCGGAGGAGACTATGTGACTCACACAAGCTCTCCATCGCAACTCCCATCCCTCACCCTCCCTCTCGTTACTCTTTCCAATACAGTTCTTCTTCTCTCCATCTGACTTCATTTAACTCATTGTCTCTTTCATCTTGCGGCCCCTCCTTTTGCCTCATCCGTTCCCTGTATCATCCTTCTTTCTTCCTTTAACTCTCCTCATCTCCATCGTCATATTCTGCCCTGTTCTGCCTCTCTTTCCTCAACACCCATCCGTCTCTCACTTATCCTTCTTCTCCCTTATTAATCTCTCTTTGCCCTCCACCTCAGCTCCATCTATCTTTCCGCCCTGTCGTCTCCTCACTTTTATTCTTCCCTTCACAGATATCTTCTCCATCTTCCTCTTCATTTTACAGGATGATATATCATCCCTCGCCGTCTTATCATTTACCCATCCGTTCTTTCTCACCTCTTTTGCTGCGTCGCTTCTTCTTACCCCTTCATCCTTTGCCCTCTATCTTTATCACTGTTCACTTCATCATTGTCCTCATCCTTTCCTATAAATTCTCTTTTTTTCTGTTGTGTGCCTGTATAACATACATTAATAGCAGGTAAAGTTTGAACAATATGTATTTGCAGGGAGAAAATAAGGCTTAAGAAAGTCTGGTCTACGCTTTTAAAAGGTCAGGCACAGGCCAGCTATCTTTAAGCAGTTATCAGTGTACTCCATGGCTCCCGATTATGAATTTCTTCAGCAGCCATAAGCTTATTTTACCAACTTTTTTGTGATGAATCTACATTTGCACTGAATTTGGATGTAAACTACTGGCCACATCCAACCGATTGTAGCCTGAGACAAGACCCAAGCACTGTATTATTGTGTCACTTTGCTTTTTCTTAAAGTGCTGTTGTTTATCAAGATATAGCCTCTGTTACTCCTCAAATCTTACGTTTTTTCATTTCTGTTAAACAAACAAGACACATCCATAATTAATAAAGGTATAGAATGCAGCCGTAAAATCTTTTTTTTTTCAGCTCTATTACAGTACCACTTGATGCGCAGTAATATTTGTTTGTGGCTCATTCACTTTACGCTAATTTCCCCTGATGGTCGATGATAAAACCCTCTCACGACCCAGGGTATAAACACAGTTGTGTGTGTGTGTGTGTGTGTGTGTGTGTGTGTGTGTGTGTGTGTGTGTGTGTGTGGTGAGTGATATAGAAAAAGACAGCTGGACAGATGAAGGGGACGCAGGAGAAGAGTGAAGGTGTCAGAGAAAAGATGAATAGACTAAGGGATGGGCAGTAGAATGAGAGAGAGAGAGAGAGAGAGAGAGAGAGAGAGAGAGAGAGGAAGAAAGTTAAATGGATCAACGGAGGCGGGTCAGACAGACAGAAAGACGGAGAGAGACAGATTTGTGGGGAGAAAGAGACAGATGAATTGCTTAGAGAAAACAACAAAAGGGAGGAGAAAGAGCAGGTGGAGGTGGGGAGACAGAGAATGAGAGCAAATGATGGCTAGAGGGAGGAAAGCAGAACAAATAGGACAGGAGGAAGAGAGGAAGGAACAATGGCTGAGGAGAACGGCCAACTGTTGGCACCCTGGCCGGAGAGTGGTCATTTCTCCTGTGCCAGGGGCAGGGAGAGAATTGGAATTGGGCGGAGTGAGTCTGTGTGAGTGAAAGCTTTTGGCAAGCAGCCACTTGTGAACTTGGCATGGCGATATATATATACATCCCACTGCCGAAAGGCCCTCACCTTGAGCCGCTAATGCCAGTCAATCAAACCCAGGTGTCACTACACACATACGGCAGATTGTCACCGCTGACTACGTTCATCTTCTGTACTACTAACCTTTAACCCTTGATCACACAGTGGCCATTACAATCTCACACTGCACTTTACTTTACATTCTTGTGTAGATCAAGGCCGGATTACCAACTGGGCAAAGTGCCCAATGGCCCCGAACACTCCAGGGGCCATAAATGCTTCCGGCTTACTGTGTGTCAAGTGGTTTGTGATAATTTATTTGAAACATTTCTCAAGAATATGCACCACTAAAATGGCTTTCTAAGATACTTATGATGCATCAGATTCTCCGTGGTTCAGGAAAGTGACGCCTATCAAAACATCGAGACATCGTTTTATGTTTTCATGCAGCCATAAAAATGGGTTTTGTATATTTCACTCAAACATTCTATAGTTGCAATGAGGATTTGTGACAAGCTGATGAAGAATATATGTATTTATAGAGAGAAAGTGTGGAGTAAGATTAATTTAACCTTTGAACTACTTAAACTGAACCTGATGTCCGCTCAAACAACATAGAGGTAAGTGAAACAGATGCTCTCTATGTGACATTCCTCAAACAGCTTGGTTCTCCATGGCAGCTCCCCATTTGACCAGAACATAAATATATGATGGGAAGTGTTCAAACATACATGAGAACAGACGAGATGAGAGGGAAAGAGAGAGGGGAGGGGGATGAAAGAACAGGGGATGACAACAAAAGAGGGGGAAGGACGATTGCCGTTGCTCATTCATCTCTCTTTGTGTGTTTGTCTTCAACACTGCTTGTTTTTCATCATTTCACCCGAGATAAAGATGGAGAATGGACAAGGGATAGTTAAGATTAAGTGATGTCTCTGTTTCTGGCTATTATCTGTGTGATTTTACTCGTTCTCCCTCTCTTTCTACTCTCTTCATCCCTCTTTTTCTCCGAAAGTCTTCCTTTTCATTTTACTCGCTGCATCTTTGGCTTTAATCTCTCCATCTGTTCGGCCCTCTAGACCAACTCATCCATCATCCTTGCAATTATTGGCTTGTTTCTTTATTTAGTATCCCCCTGTTCTTCATTTTCAATATCTCTTTTTTCCTTCTCTCTCTCTCAAACCATTCTCCTCTCATCTTTCCTGATCCCCATCTCGCCATCTCTCTGTGCATCTCTCCGCTGTAAAAAAACGGATGTATAATTAAAAGCTGCTAAAAGGGTTTGCGGAGGGGGGAAGGCCGAACTGGCAGCCGTAACGTTTAAACAACTTCTTGTGAAACACAACAACAACATCGGGAAAGCAGGGTGGCCATTATGTACTTTGGTCATTCCTTAGCAACCGCCGAACCGCAGCTCCAAGCTGAAGAGTCTGAGGTTAATGTTACGTACTGGATGCTGCTCTGCACAAGTTTTACATTTATACATTACAAAAAGGCCAAGAGGTTAGTCGAAAGGGGATTAATATTGCATGTGAAAGTCAAGTCGGTACATTTTAAAGACAGAATGTGTCTGTAAAAATGTAGCGTGTTTAATTTTTTATACAAAATGGGGAAAAATAAAATGCACGGCAGCTGCAAAGCCAATTAACATCAGATTTGACAAAAGCGGGAAAGGTGATACAGTATCTGTGAAAAAGTGACTTTATTTTTAGCTCGCTTCTCACAACGTAACAGCTGCCTGTATCTCATGCCCAAAGGAGGAATAATTATTATCCTAACATTTTTATTTTATTTTTATTATCCTGTTTCCTTGTGCGCACGACATTTTCCAGGAGTGAAATCTATGCGGGGATTCCTTGGAAAGATGCAAAATGGCTGACGACACAAGCTGTTACATAAACTATTACATAAAGTCGCAGTGTTTGGTCAGACCCCTGACCCATAATGAACGAGCCACATCAAAACACTGTCATCTGACTCACAGATTCATGCGCTCTCGTGAGGTCGGGCTATTCCCTTCGGAGGCAAACTGTGCGCTGCGATTCTTCTTTACCCCAAACCCTTTCATGCTGATCACAATCCCGCTATACTCCTTACTTTTTTTAAATGGACAGAAATTACACAGGGAGGGCAAAGTGCCGTGTAAAATTAGCTGAGGGACTCTGGGTTGATGCCATGTCTGTCAGTCTGTCTCATATTATTGAAGTCATAATCTCTCATTCTCTTCTCCCTTCTCCTTCTTTTTGTATATCTCAAACCCTCATCCTCTGCCCTACATTTAAATTTGTCTCTTATTGGTTATCTCTTCCTTCTTTTACACTTTCTCATCCTCTTCCATCCTCTGCTCCAATCCCTTTCTCTCTTTCTATTCTGTTCCCTGTGGATAGCAGTACAGTAGATTACAGTACATCAAATCATGCAGATGTGTGTGTGTGTGGGTGTGGGTGTGGGTGTGTGTGTGTGTGTGTGTGGGGGGGGGGGGGGGGTTATATGCATGATGCGATTTGTGTCATAGCGTAATCCTACACAACGTAATGCAGATGGGAAGACATTAGCTTGCATGTATATGCGTGCTATCAGAGGACACTCATATATGGTGTATAAGCGACTGTGATTTGTGGGTAATTCCACTGCATGGTTTCCACGCCAACCATACATCCTCTATACCGCCCGAATTCCTTCATCCCATCCCTCTCTTCTAACGCGTCTTCCTCTGCTTCCTGGATGCCTGCAGAGATTGGTCTGGTGAAATGGATGCTCTCTCTCGCCTCATTGCTGGGTTTGAGGGATGATATCCACTACTTGGGTGGATTGAAGCTGGATTTTATATTTCCCCCATCATGGCTGTTCCACAATACAATTGATGCCCCTTCTGCAGCAATTGGATTACAGTTAAATTTAGGGCTTCACGCATCAACGGCATGATGTGTCATCCGTAATCGGGCTATGCTGTGCATTCAAAGGTGCATTCAGGGGCATCGCCAGCGAGATCACAAAACAAATCTAAAAACAACCCGAACGATATTTTAAAGAGAAAATCACAGTCTTTTGAAACACAAGATAAGCAAATAAAATGAGGCTAATATTTGTTGCACTTTAAGAGATTTATATTGTCTAGAGATATATTAATGCTTTTTTTTTTTTATTATATATACAAAATAAACATTTACAATCCTTGAATAGAGTGACCCTGATACAGTGTGTCCCTTTATCGTGCAGGTAAAGAGTAATACAACTTAACTGAAAATTCCGGAAATGTTGTATTTTGATTGACAAATATTGTATGCCTTATGAAATGTCAACATTGTAATCTGAACTGTATGCGTTATGCGTATGTCAATTCTGAAGAAAAAAAAAGAAGTAACAATACATGTAAGTTTCAGTTATTTCTCAAAAGAATATCACCCCCTAATTTGTTGTGTATATTTATTAAACGTTTCTAATGTGAGTGTACCCAAAGGTAGCATCTGGAGCAGCCATGCAACAGCTGAGCCAACAACTATGAATTATTAGTTCCTAAAATACCCTGAATGTGGCATGATGTGAATGAAGAGCTCACAGGCCCTGGAAATAAATCCCCCTCTTATGATACCCTTTTGGTGGAGAACCAAACGGTCAACCATGTGTTTGACCGTCTGAGGCTCACGTGTGCCCTGACTTAGGGGGAACCTCTGTCTTTTCATTTCCTACCATCTCGTCTCAGTTTGTCTCTTTTTTCTCTCCCTTCATCTTCTCTTGTCTCACACCCTTCCTCGTCTGCCACGTTCTACATTATTGTCCTTCTTCTCTAACCGTCTCTCTATCACAGCCTACTACCCCCGCTTCATATCTTCCTCTGTCCCTCTCCTCAAACCTCAAATCATCTCATGCACCTATCCATCTCTGTCATCCCACACACACACACACACACACACACACACACACACACACACACACACCCGAGATGCAACTTTATTACTCACCACAGCTGGAGACCACTTAGCATGAGTGTTTATGTCGGAGACAGTTTGTGTGTGTTTTGTGTTGTTTCTCATTAGGAGTTCCATAATATCATTAAGACGGGTAATAGCTCTCCCCTGAGAGGTTTTTTTCCTCTCTCCTACTCTCTCAGTTGGACTCCCTTAAATTGTTTTGTTCGTGTTGCTACCATTCAGATGAGAAGAATGAAGATTTTCTTTCAGCCCCCCCGATCCACATTAAAGCGCATGAGACTGCGGGGCCGTGTGCACACATAAATTGAAAAGAAAAGTTGAGAATATTAAGTCAAGAATGCCCAAACAAAACCCAAACGTTGGTCCTGAAGTGCAGGTACTTCATATTTAGTAGGAATAACTTGCATTGGATGCATTTATTACCTCAGTAGACATCATTAAATGATGTTCATTTGCTAAATTAATGTTTCACTTAGAATTAAATAGGGTATACTTAGAGGATGGCTCCCTTCTAATGGACACGTCTTTCTCAGGTCTCAGGAGAGTGGTCGATGTTAATCGCCTTACAACTTTAACACAATGTGCTTTACACAATGAAACTTAAATCTAACTTTTTTATGCACCTAAAAATGTCATATTCAGTTTTCCGTTATACTCTTTGGTTCCAAAAAAACAAAACGCCAGATCCGAAGCTTCAGAACTGTAGTCCACGAACAAATGAGTGACATCATACTGAAAAGATACTTGAGCTGGCAGCCTGCAGTTCACAGTGCATTAACGACATATACCCTCACTGTCATCAAGTATCATCAAGGTAAATGTTATCGGGTATGTGTGATGTTTTTTTGACAATCACAATCATGGTATTCAGCTGAAGAAGATGCACGTCCTCTTCCTCTCAATCGTTCTCACTGCCTTTAAAGAGCCAAGCAGAAGGGCTTTGCTTAAGGAAAACAACCACCTTGTGGCTTGCATTGCTTTTCAAGTTTTACACTTTCAACTATAACATTTTTATCATCTCAATTTTACTATGTAGCGGGAATTCTCTCACTACTCTGTGTTTGTGTGTGTGTGTGTGTGTGTGTGTGTGTGTGTGTGTGTGTGTGTGTGTGTGTGTGTGTGTGTGTGTGTGTGTGTGTGTGTGTGTGTGTGTGTGAGAGAGAGATTTAAAAGGTTCCGCCAGAAGCAGAAACGGTAAAACTGGAGTGTGTTTATAAATCAACCTCACTCAAAAAAATGAGTTGTTTACTGCTGTGGTTCTCTAAAATGCCCTGTCTCACACACACGCATACACACGCACACACACACACACGCGCGCACACGCACACGCACAAACGCACACGCACACACAGCTTCCAGTGGTTGTAAATCAAAAGTAGAACTGGAGCCAGAAGAAAATAAAAAAAAGAGATGGAGACAGAGATATAAAGAGAGTCTGTATCCATTAAGTAATGCGATGAGGTCTCAGCTAATCAAATCAAAGTGTCGCTCAATCATTCACTTCTGTAAGAACTTTAGGACCACACATGCAAACAACACACACACACACACACACACACACACACACACACACACACACACACACACACACACACTGCGGCAATATGAAACTTATCCATTAAATTGATTCAAAGCCGACTTGATTCTGTTTCGGGCTTTTCAATCAACAATACCTTTTGTTGCCCTTTTTTCAGTCTCTAGTTCAGTGCAAGTTCTGTGCGGGGTGAACTTGGGATGTGTGTATCTGTCTGTTGACAGAGCGGGGCATTAAGGCTGTTTGACAGAGGAACTTTCTGGGGAGCAGGTGTCAAAAAGTAACAAGGTATAGAAATGTAGAGAGAAGGCGAGACAGAGAGACAGAGGGAGAAATGTAATAAGATAAATAATGAATTGGTTTTCGGCGTGTCTATGTATTTCATGAAGGCAGGAGGGCCAACCCTGTCTCCTAAAAATTACGTTCCCCCAGAACTAATACACATTCCCAATTACGTTTGATCAGAAACGTATCTCCTCCCTGATTATGTTTGTGTTTGACGTATTACACATACGTTGATTATACACGTATACGTTGATTAAACACGTATGTTGATTATACACGTATTTTTGTTTTATTGTTTTTATGTTTGTGTTTGACGTATTACAAATACGTTTATAATCGTGTGTTTGTGTTATTGTTTTCTTGCTTTATTTAAGCATATTTTAATTTTTAAACTCTGGGGAGAAAAAAGAAAGGAGGGGCGGGGTGAGGCCAGTGACGGCCGGCCGCGCCGGGCGCCGGCCGCACTGGGAGCGCGAGGGTCGGCCGCATCGGGAGCCGAAGACCGTTTGCCCGCCGTTGTTAGGCCGGTAACGGGCCGGTCTTCAGACCGCTTGCACCGGGGCTCGCTCTTCAGACCGCTTGGCCGCCGCCGTTAGGCCGGCGGTAACAGCCTCCTTCGCGCCGGCTCCGGTCTTCTCTGAGTCGGGTTGTTTGTGAGTGCAGCCCAAAGTGTGTGATTAAACTCCATCTAGTGCAGTAAACCACTGCGATCATCAGCAGACACTCGGATCTCTGTGGTCACATCAAGTGCAGAATCTGACGTGAAAAATATTCAAACGGGCGGAAGGAGTCACGGGACCCAACATCCGGTTTTCAAAATACTAACTGATATGAATGTGTTCAGAACATTTCTGACCACATCCACACATCTTAACTGTAACAGTCCGTTGTGTTTGACGTATTACAACATTTCTGTAAGACCAGTACAGTTAAGATGTGTGGATGTGGTCAGAAATGTTCTGAACACATTCATATCAGTTAGTATTTTGAAAACCGGATGTTGGGTCCCGTGACTCCTTCCGCCCGTTTGAATATTTTTCACGTCAGATTCTGCACTTGATGTGACCACAGAGATCCGAGTGTCTGCTGATGATCGCAGTGGTTTACTGCACTAGATGGAGTTTATCACACACTTTGGGTTGCATTCACAAACAACCCGACTCAGAGAAGACCGGAGCCGGCGCGAAGGAGGCTGTTACCGCCGGCCTAACGGCGGCGGCCAAGCGGTCTGAAGAGCGAGCCCCGGTGCAAGCTGTCTGAAGACCGGCCCGTTACCGGCCTAACAACGGCGGGCAAACGGTCTTCGGCTCCCGATGCGGCCGACCCTCGGGCTCCCGGTGCGGCCGGCGCCCGGCGCGGCCGGCCGTCACTGGCCTCACCCCGCCCCTCCTTTCTTTTTTCTCCCCAGAGTTTAAAAATTAAAATATGCTTAAATAAAGCAAGAAAACAATAACACAAACACACGATTATAAACGTATTTGTAATACGTCAAACACAAACATAAAAACAATAAAACAAAAATACGTGTATAATCAACGTATGTGTAATACGTCAAACACAAACATAATCAGGGAGGAGATACGTTTCTGATCGAACGTAATTGGGAATGTGTATTAGTTCTGGGGGAACGTAATTTTTAGGAGACAGGGTTGGGAGGGCATGTAGAAGAAGTGTAGCAGAAGGTATGCACACTTGTGTTGGAAAACAACAATGGGAATGCCATTAGTTTTGCAGGTGCGGGGGGCGGGACACTTTTCAAATTTCAACAGTTGTTCCAACTTTTTTAATGTGATGGTGCGAGAGGAAAAGTCAGGGGATCACCCGAGTCTTTAGGATTCAGCCTTTGGGAGCCATGACTAGCTGAACCGAATTTAATGGCAATCCATCCAAGAGTTATTTCAGAATTACATTGCCATCTCTAGAGCCACACTGCTCTCACAGAAAAGAAGGTCAAGTTGGAGTATTGGAGTGTTTTTACTGTTGAGGCATTTGCTGTGTTAATGTCACCCAGTCTCCTGGACTGGACTAAGTGTCCTTTTCACAGTGTGAAATAAACTGTAAAATAAAATGCTTGGTATTTCAAGCCAGAGCTTCATAAACATCTACTGTCCTCAAAAAGACACACACTAGGCCACCATTGATAGCCTCAGGACCGATATTGTTGCAGAGTTAAATACCTACAGGTGTGTAAAATGTTAGACAGATGCTGGGATAGACTCTGGCCTCCAGTGACCATGAGCAAAATAAGTTGTTTATAAAATAAAATGCATGGAAATAAAATAAAACAGGACAGTGTTTATGTGATAATGGGAAGTTGAGGGGGCTGAAGGAGAAGGGATGAGGGCTGAGATGGAGATGGAGCGAGGAGGGCACAGATGGAAGCGCTGCAACAGCCAGCACCACCTATGAATAATGAAAGCACTGCAGTGCGTGTGCGTGTCGTCTGCATGTGTAAATTGGCTGAATTAATGACTACATATGTTTATGAATCCCCCAAGTGTTTAACAGGAACATGTTTTCACAGGTATCATGTTTTTGTACTGGATTGTTTGTGTATGGGTTTGTGTGTTACTAGTGAAGCGTGGGCATCAGCGAGAGAGGGGGGGGAGGGGTTGTTCATACAAGCCACCGACTGTGTAATGTGTATGATGTGCAGCATGAAAAACACAAGTGTACATATCCACTGTGTGCATGTTCCTGACCGTTGGAGGTATTTTGAGTTTGTGTGTGTGTGTGTGTGTGTGTGTGCGTGCATGCTCTCTTGTTCCCCTGTGAGAACTCGGTGTGTATTGAGTCGTAACCCTCCACATCTCAGTGGAGTCCATGCATTACTCACACTCCTCTCAGTCCCCGTTCTCTTACTTCTGTCTTTCCTCCTGCAGCTCACTGTCAGCTGTCGGCACGTTAACCCTGTAGTTGCTGTTGCTACACCTGTCAATCTTTCCCTTTCAGTTAACATGTTACTGCAGACTGGGAATGATTAAAGAAAATAAATCAACAAGACAACAGATGTTTCATTTCGTCCTTCCCCACCTGCCCTCCACTAAATGGATATGCATGTACTTTCCCCCCCTTTCTTGTTTTACATCTGACGAAACAACTTTCCCATCTTTTCTGTTGCTGAGAGTTGGCCGCTCAACCTGATGCAACGCTGGAAATAGGAAATCCAGCCAGTTTTATCCCGATGTTGCTGTGACAGCTCACCTTTGAAAACAATGCGCTTCCACTTCTCCACACCACCGCCGTCACTCTCTCACGTTCCCCTTCTCCCTCCGGCTCGTCTTCGGTGAGCCGAAGACTATTTGTGGTGTCGGAGCCAACATGGCTGACAGTGAAGCATATGATGACACAACCAGGTGGAAATGAACACGCACTCTTCCTCTTTGTCTGTCAGACACAGAGGTTTTTTTGAGATGAAGATGATATACTCTGGGTGAAACAGACCAGAAGGAGACCAAACAGATGTGATTTACACATAGAAGGACCAAAACTAACACATCAGGAAAGTTTTTTGTGCCCTGGATACATTGGAATTAGATTTTTGAGGTCTCTTTTTATTTCATACTGAAGACATTATCAGATAATAGCAAAGTTGCATACCAGCACTAATTAGACAGCAGTGAAATACTTTCTTAACTCCTTTAATACATTTATATATTACTAATTCGTAAATGCTGCCAACTCTTGTGTCCTTCAGACTGACACACATCCATCTTTCCACGTTTTGCAAATGCTCTTATCTTAAAATGACAGATTGACAAATAAAAGTATGTTAAATATCCTTGACCTTTCTGTCCAATGAAGCGTTATTTAAAACCTTCCAATAAAAGTTCACATTAAAGGATTCTCTGTCTGTAAATTTGGACAGATCTAATAACAATGCTGTCTCGTCTTTTTTCCTCAGTCTACTGAGACACTGCTCGCACTGCTATCTTTTTTTTAAATATCCCCACAGCTTTCTTTTTCCAATTTACTTGTTAAGGTCAGGTTGCGGTATACGCATCGCCTCATAACTCGTTCCGCTGCATTAGGGCTTTTCTCCGGGTGCTTCTAAAGTCTGAAAATATCTCAACTGTGGCGGTGCTGAACATTGCATCACTGTCAAGTGGAGAAAAACGTAATCATATGCAAGATAGCCTGTAAGGGGAAAGAAAGCAGCCCATAATGTCAACTTGGGCTTCAACCTTTCTCTTTTCAGAGCCTCGTCGTCATCTTCAAGAGAAAATAGAGGACTGCAAACATAATAATGTTAATTTTTTGTGCTGTATCGTAGTTGTTACTTGAGGTTAGCTAATAGGTTTTGAGAGTAAGAAGATCATGTAGCAGTAGCTGAAATGACCCCCTGTCTGATTATATTCTGACGGGTGAGATGTTCCCAGTTTTAATGGACCCCTCTGAACACATTAGCTATGAAAACTCTTATTAGGAGGGAGAGCGTGAAACTAAGAAGGTTAATTATCTGGAATACACCCATTGAGTCTCATCCTTCTCTTCCCTTGTTAACAGGAAGATCATCGAGGTGAAGATAATTGATGATGAGGAGTACGAGAAGAACAAGAACTTCATCGTCGAGCTGGGAGAGCCTGTTCTGTTGGAGATAGGGCAGAAACACGGTGAGTGTCTCTGTGTGTTTATATGTGTGTGCGCATGTGTGTGTCTGCCTGTGTGTGTGTGTGTGTCTGTGTGTTCACAGACAACATCTAGAAGCCAGAAGGGGGGAACACAGTGACAGACAGAAAGGAGCCTTTATTTAAGTCTCGGCCTCCTGCACTTCTTTTAAACACAGTGTCAGACTTGCACTGATTGTCGGAAACCACCAATCTGAAGTCAGATTAACTTGGGAAACATTTCAGAATCAGAATCAGAATCAGAAACCGTTTATTTGCCAGGAATGTTTTCACACAAACGAGGAATTTTTTGAGGCGGAAGGTGCATACATTGGACATGGACATGGGACACTTTGAACCAAGGACGTGGAAGGATTTAAAGAACACTGGGCTGAAGCTGGGAGGTGTCTTTGAAATAACAGCTTCCTTGTCGCATCACGTCGGACCCCACATAGCAGGAAAACAAGAATAATAATCACAATCAGTGTTTGGGACAATCAATTACAATATACATACATATATATTGTTTATTTATTAGCCAGGGAGCCTCTATATTTGTGTCTGAAACCACTGCACTAGTGCACTCTGGTCCTAATTATGCAGTGAGAGACCAAATTGAATACAATTTGCAGTTAATTCCGGCCTTATGAACTGTTTTGATTAGGTTCCTCCTCCTCACCGTCATTTCCCACTTTCAGAGCCCTTCACATCTCAGCCCTTCAACTTTTTAAGACTGTAGGAAGCTTTAGCTGAAGTTTTAAAAGGCTCATTACATCAGTCAGACAGCTAATCTTTGCCAGGTGACGTAAGGCTAAAGAGGGCCAGCGCTGAGAGTCAATAAGTAATTTCCGCAGCTTGTTCTGCTTTGACATTCCTGTTGAAGTTCCACAAGATGGAAAATGTACAAGATGACAGAAAAGACAAAAAGGTATCTGGAGTAACTTTCGTTGAGTCCTTTTCACTTTTCACAAAGACATTGTGTCATTGCACCCCTTTTCTTTCTTTCTTTTATAATTTATTTTTCTTCCTCGTTTATGTATGCTCCCCTGCAGCACTGTGTGTTTGCAATTTGTGTCATTAACAAAGTCACTAACACACATCGAACCTTTAATGGACTGGTTCTCAACCTGGGGTTTGGGGTCCATACAAGAGGTCGCAGGCAGAAAAATATATATAAATATATTCTTACTTTTAAATCATATGTATTTCCCATGACTGGAAGAATATTGTAGTTTCTGAATTAGATTGTGTGGGAAGTGTTAATCATCTGTGCAGACAATATGTCACACAAGCAAGATACTGAATTGTAAGAGTTTGGTTTCTCTAAATTATGCACCACACCACATTTTATTCTCTACTTTTCATGCTTAAATTAGTGCCTTTGCCTGGAATCAAAATCATGGCCAGAATGCACCAAATTGCACCGGGGACACTAAGCATAAACCTATAGCCTCACTCACCATTACTTATGCTATAGGTTCTGCCAAAACACAGATGACCAACGCTCAATACTGTGCCTGAATGCTCCTTTTTTAGACAAAGACGATGCTTCTCTGCTAACGTGCTGCAGACCTGGTGGACTAAAGGTCTCCACTCTCAATGTCAGTCATGGAGAGCCAACAGCCTGTGGCATGTTTCATTACAGAGGAAATATAATTGGATTAATAACGACCGCCCCGTGGCAAGTGGACTGACATTCACGCAGAGAAACACACTGAGCCACACACACATCCTGTACACTGCTTTTCAATTAGGGCAGGTCTACACTGATAACAGCTGACTCCATTAATGACTGTCACTGAGTGTGAAGCGGAAGGGAGGAGACATATGGATGAGTGGGGGAACATATGTTAATGGAGAGATAGAAAGTGAGTTTCATGGGTGAAAATATAAGTTCCACAAGGGTATTCATATTTGTAATGACATGGGATGCTTAGATCCCCCGTGTGGCACATCCGTGTTTGAATATTACCATTTGCATTATAGACTTTTACAACTGCTTGCAAACAGTCTACAAACGATACGCCAGCAAAATTATGAGGAAAAAAATCTGCTGCTCTGGCAAAATCTGACAAATGAAAAAACGGCATGATATATGATTTCAATTCAAATGCCAGGCAAAAGCTGAATGCATAAATACAACATGACAATTCTGCAACTGTAAGGAGTCTTGCACGGTTGCAAATATGAAAGGAGCAATATTCACAATTCAGAGCATAAATATAGCAGCAAACAAATATTTGCTGTATAAAGATAAAGTGGAGGAACGTCTACCTGAGCAGAGAATGAAGTCTTCATGTTGAGAGCCGTTGAGATGCAATCGAAATGCAAACAATCTTGAATTGTGTACCTTTACCACAAAGCTTTAGGTTTGATTTGCAGAAAAGATCTCGATGTCTTCAAGTATGAAAGTCGAGCGGTGACACGTTAGATGTTCGTTTGAATTCCGTTGCTCTTCCTCACTTTGCAGCATCATCCATCTGAACACTTCAGAAATGTCTCACTCAATTAAACAGGCAGTGTTTGTCTCTCTGGATGATTTAAGAGACGAAATATCCCATATGACTCAACTTTCCTTCAATATTTTTGCGTACATTTTCTTGGGGTAAGATGCGTTCCAAGTAATTTTCTAAATGAGTTGAAATCTTCCAGCATGCAGAGTATTCACTCTTATGGACACGTATTACTTAAAGTGAGGCAAACCTGATGAGTGAAGGTCTACATAATGCCTTATTCATCACAGGAAATGATATACTGGCGCTGAGGCCTACATTTAAATAAAAGTTAATGTATTCATGACCACAGTATTCTCGACAATAATAATTACAAAAACGGTAGTTCAATTAAATGACTGCTTATAGTTGTAACCGTACTGGCAACACTGACCCGTTCCTCTCTGTGGTCACCCAGGTGACTCCAATGAGAACAAGCCATTGGTGGGAGCGGAGGAGGAGGAAGTGGCCAAGATGGGCTGTCCCACTCTGGGCGAAAACACCCAAGTAGAAGTGATCATAGAAGAGTCCTACGAGTTTAAGGTAAGTGTATTTGTTCCTGCACATGCTATATTGACATTTCCATTAGAAGACATGTGCATGTGTCCATGTAAGTGTTCCCTTTCATTTTGTATTTTAAACGTTTTAAATAACAATAAGCACCAGTTTGGCAGCCATCAAATCAGCCGCATTGAATTTCAACTTTAAAAGTGAACTGATTTACAATTACAAATTGGATCTAACACGGTTTGAAGGGAAGTGCCACGGTCCGAAGGATGAATGATTAATTTTGTTAGCATGTAACGAACTCTCTGACGAGCTGCTCGTCATTTTGATAGCAGACATGCAAAAGAAAGCGAATAATTTATTCAAAGTGAGCGGTCGTCTTGTTTCAGTACAAAGCTGGCCGTAGAAGAAGGAAAGTTGTTGGTAGACCATTCATCCAGCAAATTAGAAAATATATTGGCTTTGTCGTGTCATACATATTGTATACTAGACGTAATGCCTTTTCAAATTTGATCAGTTGGTAATTCAGCCATGGATCATTACAGAAAACCTGACATTTCATGTATGCAGCATAAACTTTCTCACATTCAGCTTTCATTACGCTGTACATGGTCATGCCATGTGTGTTGTTTTATTTTCATTCTGTTCATTTCCACATGAGTTTGTCTCTAATTTGTGATTCAGTTTTTGTCTTGAAAATGTAACCATCATATTTTTGTTGCACATTTCATTTGCTTATTTGTCCATTTGTGTCATTTTGTCTGTGTGTGTGTGTGTGTGTGTGTGTGTGCCTGTGCAGAGAGCAGTAAATACGCTTCTTTGGCGGGCTGAAAAGGTTATCTATCTTTGTCCCTCTTTAGTTTGCTTGTGCATGCAATGCTAGTTCCTCCATCTGCTGCTATGCAATAGTGAATCACTGTAATGGTGTCTGGGTCCAATATCACGTTCCAACATAGAAATCCTTAATCGTGACCACACACTGGAATTAATTTGAAATCTCTTGTTGATATTACTAATATACAGTAAATGTAGTCTCTCAATTATTAGATAATAAACCATGCAGGGCTTTCTCCTCACAAAGCCTGTCAGCTGAGTTATGATAATAATGCTAAATGAAAGCTTTCCCTGTTCTGTGTGGCTGTGAGTGAAGTAACAACTTGAGGGTTGTGTCTTTCCTTTTCTGCCTGGTATGTGTGCACTTGCATATTTGCTTTGTGTATGTGGGTGTATGTGTGTATGTGTGTGTGGATTTGTGTGTGTGTAGAATACAGTAGATAAGTTGATCAAGAAGACAAACCTGGCCTTGGTGGTGGGAAGCAGCAGCTGGAGGGAGCAGTTTGTCAATGCTGTGACTGTCAGTGCAGGTAACACACACACACACACACACACACACACACACACACACACACACACAATATATATATAGTTTATTTTCGAGACGTAGCATAGTATTCCTTAGTCCTGCTGGTTTTAGATTTGCAGGTTATTACTAGCTTGCCAAGACGGCACGTAAAACATATTTAAATGATATATAAATGTTGGAGTTTACTCACATCAGCACAGCTGCACAGTGTGCTGTGGGTATGAAAGTAACAAATGGTTGGACACGGTCCCATCCTTTTCCTCTCTGGAACAGTGTGTGGGGATTTCCAAAGCTATGCAACCATCTGACAAACACTCCCAAAGAAGTATACTAGCACAGTGACTTTTTATTTAATCTGATAGCTTTTCATGCTATTGCATCGGGATCGATTTTTGCTAAAGCTCCATCTGTCTCCTGCCATTGACTTTAAACCTTGTATAGTTTGTGTCCATTCACGCCTCTCTTTCAATTATCTCTCTCCCCTCCGCACCCAAAGGAGATGACGACGAGGAGGAGAGCGGCGAAGAGCGGCTGCCGTCCTGCTTCGACTACATCATGCACTTCCTCACCGTCTTCTGGAAGGTTCTGTTCGCCTTCGTCCCGCCCACGGAGTACTGGAACGGCTGGGCCTGCTTCATCGTCTCCATCTCGCTCATCGGCGTCCTGACAGCGGTCACCGGCGATCTGGCGTCAAGCTTCGGCTGCACAATAGGACTGAAGGACTCGGTGACAGCTGTGGTGTTTGTGGCGCTGGGAACATCAGTGCCAGGTGAGTTGGGGCTGTGGTTTAATAAGTGTGTAGAGTGATGGAGACCAATCAGTTCATATTTTGTCTGCCTGACATTACATAACATTCAAGCATTAACAACGCCCCCCACAAAGGCAGTAGTGAAATGTAATGTATATTTTTCCCAAATGTCCAATGTGACAGACAAACAAACAAACAAATTGAATTGTAAAACGCCGGCTCCATCACCGATCCTTCAGCCGGAGCTCGTCTCCGCCTGGAGGGGATGCGTTGTCTCAGGGATTTAATTCAATTCCCTTCCTCATTCCTCTCATCAGCCGTTTTATTTCCCCCCCCATCATATGATTTATAGAAAAAGCTCCTTTGCTACTCCTCCATGCTCCTTGAAGGCTTGAGGCGAGGTCTGAATCAATTCCTTCAGCAGCCATATTACAGTATGTTGTGTGTCAGATTGTCGAGGCTGTAAAAACATTTATCCATCCAACAATATCTATTATCAGTGGGTTTGTCCTATCACAAGTCAAATGTTGATGTTGATTTTTTTTTGCTTTCCCTGCATCTCTTTCACCCTTCTTTGTTTTGTTTTTCCAACACAAGTTCACTGTGTGAGTCTAACAATCTCACGTCACTTATCTCTTATGCCTGCTGCTCTCAGGCCCCTCACTCGCTCCCCTCCTCTGATTGGATGTTGTGCTTTCACAGTTGTGTCATCCATCATTCTGACTTGTGTGTTGTGGTACCCAGGTGTGTTTGGCTGAAAATGTTTTTGCTCTGTCGAGGTGGTGCACGTTTGTGTGTGGAAGGTCCCTTTGGTCATTATACCTTCCAGCGGGAGTGTGTGCTCCCTTGTGTGTGCAGTATACGTGTGTCATTGTGATCTCCTTAAAGCTTGAAGCATTCCTCTCCTCTCTCGTTTCCCACTCCCTGACTTGCACCCTTCCCGCCTTTACATCATAAATGCTTTTCTGCATTATTACAAAGGAGCCACTCAGGGATGATCCAGCCAATTTACACCAGATTTGCAGATTCAGGCAATTAGAGAACAAGTGTTGATCAGAGGCTTGAACGCCGTGAACTGCTACATGTTTCTGGCCGTTGAGGAGGTTTGCGTTGGTGGTGAACAAATCCTGGAGAGATCACAGATTGTCTTCATATTGGCACAGTACTACCTTTGTACTAGGGCATGATTAGTAAGGGAAGGCAAGTTTATTTGTATAGTGTCACGAAAAAAGGTTTATTTTAACTTGCCAAATCAGTAAGAGCCGAGTTCCCGACACCAGTCCACTGGTGCCTCATGGCGGGGAGAGAGTGAGCGCCCTCAACCCGAGGCCCTTTTATCTCATTGCCCCTAACGAGTGCAGGTGTCCCCACTCTCCTGACGACCCTGTCTGCCATGCCACCTGCACACCTGCACGACCAACGGCTAGTGGCAGATAGGGTCGTCACACTAGCACATTTCAACAACAAGGCGATTCAAAGTGCTTCACATAAAACCATGAACAGCCTCAAAACATAATGCAGAAGAAGACAAGATCTAAAAACAAGTAAGAACATTCATTAAAACATTAAAAAAACTGTCAAAAAGCTAAAAAATTAATAAAGTTGCAGTGCAGTTTAAGAAATAAAATGCAGTAGTGAGATGTAGTAAAGGGTCAGTCCCCCCAAAATCAAAAACACATTTAAAGTAATGTATTACTGTCCTACACCACCTAGAGTGTTCCCTGTTAATGTAATCACATTATTCAGTCGCCAATGAGGGATTATAATTTGAAATTCAGAATTTACACCACAGTTATTCGCAAAGGTCTGGAATCAGGTAACACTGTTTCTGAAAATACCACGTATTGTTTTGTCATTTGGGTCTTTAGGAAGGTTATACACAACCTGGTGAAAATACAGTTCATGATACAATGGTTTTCTAAATGGGGTATAATCTTCGTCTGTGTTGCCAGCAGTAGTAAGTAGTGTCTCTTTGTGTGTGGAGCAATAATGTGCAGTTTCAGAACCCACACATCTTCAAACCCACAATCTCCTGTGCCTGTGTTTTAACACACACACACACACACACACACACACACACACACACACACACACACACACACACTCTATACCAGCGGTATTACGATTCATACCCCCCAAGAAAGTTTGATGAATTGAAGACTCATTTCACAAGCCCGTCTATGAATAGAAATAAGCTGAGGCAGACGTAGAACAACTGGCAGCTGTTTCCCTGGTGTTCCCTGCCAACCCGGTTGTAGAGTCTCTGCGCTTTTTACCCCAATATATGCTAAAATGTTCAGCATCACAGAGCTCCACTAATATGCAATTTACGCCATTAATTAAGCCTACATCTGTTCCGTCTCTGGCTGATGCCAATATACAACTGTGGATTACAGAACGGAACAACGAAAGTCAAATTACAGATATCTGACTGAAAATTATGTTGTTTTAGAGTAGTAGAGGATCAACATGGATTTAAACTTTGGCTGACTATGGGTCATGCAAACGATGTACTTGCCATCTTTATTTGGAAAAGCGACTCCTGCAAAACAATGTATGTCATGGCAAGCAGCCGATCATCTTGGAGCTTTTCTGACCATTTAAAGGTAACATTAATCATTTAAAATGCTTGTGTCCAAAATAATCAAAGTAAACACAAAAGCTATCACTAGATTCAGGGGCTCCTTTCGGTTTTTATGTTCAACTCGGAGCCAACATTTGAAATGATTAATGTCAAAAAGTTTTACGAGGCTCACTCTGCTTGTCCCAATTTACATTATTCTGCTGGATTTGTGTTTTTCTGAACTTCAACAACAGAGGTGGTGCGTGCAAATGAAGCAAGGCCCACAGTCAGATCCGATGTTAGAATAAGTAAAACAAATGAAATGTCCCGTTAAAATTGTGGAGAAATGCAGAAGGTAGAGCACCTCTGCAGTTTGGCTGATTCATACTAACAAGCAGCTCAATTATCTGTATGTATTATTTATCCCTGCCTCTTTCTTTGTCTTTTCATCTATTAAACGTCTAATTAGTTCTATAAATACTGACATCCATGTTCTCCCTTTTGCTTGTCTTTTGTGTTTCTCTTGGCATACAGTACACGTGTGCCACGTCATGTATGTGGTTATGAGATGAAGCTACTATACGTGCATTGTTTCATACTCAATGTTACCTGGAGGTCGCTTGTGAGAAAGACATTTACAATCATTAAAAAGATCATTAAAAGTAATTTTCACGAGACTTATTTCCATAATGTTGCTTTGCATTATCTGACTTTTTTTTATTTACCTCAGGTTGACAGTTACTGCCTAGTTTTTATGTTTTCGTATTGCATAGTTCTGGTGTGTACGATTAAAACAATTGCCACAAAGTTTTAGAACATTAGAATAAGATTCAGAATCCTACAAATGAGGCCATATACAACAACTGTTTCTAAGATGACGAAACCCTAAACTGTACAAATGTTGTCTTTCTCATCCAGACACATTCGCCAGCAAGGTTGCCGCCATCCAGGACCAGTACGCCGACGCCTCCATTGGCAACGTCACTGGCTCCAACGCCGTCAACGTCTTCCTCGGCATCGGCGTGGCCTGGACCATCGCCGCTGTCTATTGGCGCTCCAAGGGCCAGGTGTTCACGGTGGACCCGGGAAACCTGGCCTTCTCCGTCACCCTCTTCACCATCATGGCGGTGTTGTGTGTGTTCATACTGCTGTACCGGCGACGGGCGTCGGTGGCTGGCGGCGAGCTGGGCGGACCGCGGACATGCAAGATAATAACGTCGCTACTGTTCGTCTCCATGTGGCTGATTTACATCCTGCTGGCTTCACTGGACGCCTACTGCCATTTACCATTTTAAATGGAGAGGAGAGGGGAGGGAGAGAGACCCGCTGCCAATATGAAGAGAGAGAGAGAGAGAGAGAGAGAGAGAGAGAGAGAGAGAGAGAGAGAGAGTGAGGGATGGATGGATGGAGGAGTCTATAAAAAAAAGGAACCGGACGAGCGGAGATGAGTAGTAGAGGATCAATATGGGCCGATTTTGTGCAAAACTATTTTCAGCGTTTCAGATTCGATTTGTTCTTTCCCGTGATTTATTTCCTGAAAAGGTGAATATAATCACAAAACACTAAAACTCTCAAACTTTATCCAATTTTTGGGGGAATTAGCAGCTCTTGATCATCCAGTGATGAAAAACGTCATCAATCCTCTAAATTGAGATTATTTAACAGAAAGAAATAATGAGCAAATGGCAACGCCGGTTTTAAAGAGCGCTTTGATGTTGTCACCTCAATCATCCATTATCGTTGGTGGTCCACGCTGTTTAATAGTATATAAAAGGCTGATATTGTTCCAGGAAACTGCCAAACCAGCAGGAAAGATGAGATAGACACCAAGGACTGTTAGCCGGCCTCTGAAGAGAACAACGAAGATGAAGAGGAAGGCTAAGGGTGGAAGATAAAAGTGAAAAGGTGAGAGAGCCGGCTGGAGGCAACACAACTAGAGGAAGGTCTGGATGAAGTCCATGAAGAGACCAGAGAAATAATACAATAAAAAGAACAGATGGCAAAAGCATTCTACACCCCCTCCTCACTCACTCTCTCTCTCTCTCTTTCCATCTTTACTATCTCGTCGTCACGGGATTGGTGGATCCTCCCGTTATACCCACTGAACTCTATCTTATACGACCAATGACTTATTACTTTCAAGCCCTCTTCCCCCAACTGTTCACACAAACACACACACACAATAAGACAGACACACTTTTGGGGCCCTCAGGTGAATCTGCTGTGGAGGACCGCTCACGAACTTGAAGATAAAAACTGACAATTGGTCTTTTTTCCTTCTCTTCTTGAATACACTGTGCGAAGTAGTCCTTCCACCCGACAACACACACACGCACGCACACACACACACACACACACACACACACACACGCACACACACACACATGTACACACTCGCATACTGTACTCTCCCTTTCCTACAAGCACTCTACAGACTGTAAACACTCCTCCGTCCCTCCCTCTTGCCTTACTCTTATCTCCCCTGTAGGAATTGTCTTAAAGTTGTGATTATGAAATGCTGTAGGCACCACCAACCAACCCTCTTTTTAATTGAGCCAATCCCAAGTCCCTCTCCTTTTATGCCAATCAACAGCCTCATTTATCCTACAAAGAACCCCTCCCCCTCCCTTTTTTTTCTAAACTTCAATGGCGTCAAGTGTTGATGTTGTTACCGTGCAATTGTAAAAATATAAAAAGACATAACTATACTGTAGTATGGAGAGCCGGCGATGAAGAACGTTAAAGCAGGTGGTTTGTCAGATGGAATGTGACACGGAGGATCAAGATGTTGGATTAGCACCTGGAAGAAATTTCAAAAGTTGGGTGAAGAACCAAAATAACTTTGTGATAAGCGGAGAGTACAAAGTCAGGAGAACCAACAAGCGAGTAATAGTTGTCTTTCTTGCAATGAAGAAGCGTTGTGCACTACACTTTGTGAGGTACCCTGTTTACAGTCTAGCATTGCATTAAATGGCGGGGAAACAAACATGTGCACAAGTGGAGTCAAGAAAGGAAGTCAACGAGCTCGACAAAATTGGGACCAATCAGAATGAAGGATCTCACTGGTTGTGACCTCGACAACAACAGAGAAGATGATGGCGACCGCAGTGTTGATGACAAACTATGACCATATCCAGTGTTTCTACGTGTTCATGATAATATAAGAAACTTGTATTGATGTGTGTGAGAAAACACAGATATTTAATTTATGTGAAGTCCCCCTCTTTGTAAGGATGAAAAGGAAAAATCCATTTTCTTCTGGAAAACAGTTCAAGAAGACATTTAAAGAAAATCCCTCACGAGGGAAAAGGCTGTAAGATGGTGAACATGAAACCAGAGATTCACAGACAGAGAGAAGAATTGAATTCTCTGAGGGAAACGTACGGCAGCTCTGAAATATCGCATGACTGTTCTGCAGCAACTGTAATGTTGGGACGTTTCTTTGTATCACAAGTCCTCTGTTATCCAAAGATCTCTCAAGAACACTGTCACAGACCACCATTCATTTCCCAGTGTGCAGTTTTACCTCGCAGGCATCGTACAAGTCCCACAAGCTGCTAATTCTGGTAAAAAAACAAAAATCTAAATTCATCGAGGTGTTCACACTAACTATTTTGCTGAAGCATTGGTATGTTTTATGGGTATGAGCCTGTGTCAAACGCTGTGCAAATTGTTTTGTTTTGTGAAAAAGTTTGTTGATTCAGGCATTGGGTGTGTGAATGTGAAAGTAAGATACCAGAATAGCTTAATGAGAATATTATA
The DNA here is from genome assembly GCA_038501785.1 of Myoxocephalus aenaeus. Taxonomy (NCBI): domain Eukaryota; kingdom Metazoa; phylum Chordata; class Actinopteri; order Perciformes; family Cottidae; genus Myoxocephalus; species Myoxocephalus aenaeus. The sequence continues at coordinate 8,523,169 of JBAMJR010000111.1, read as the reverse complement.
TGAAATCTACCATCTTGTTATTGTTTGTGTCGAATCCAGATTCACATTATGTGTATGTGGATACCCCTCCCTGGCCCAGGGGCTGGACTGAAGCTGGACAGAAAGGATGGCATATGGTTTTTCAGCGCAGATAATTCTTAAACAACAATTATATAAATATATATCCTCAACTGCCGACAAAGCTCGTTGTAAACTTCAAGGAAAAACCAGAGAGAAAACAATGATTTAGCTATTTGTTATACCCCTAATTACTAAGAGAAAAATGGGACTGAAAACAACAATTTACCTGCCCACCTGCCTTGTTAAATATGGAGAAATGACCTGCTACTTTTTGCTCAGTGTCGATGCAGGCTTTACAAAACCAGCTCGACCAGCTCCGGGCTAAACACAACACACGCGTGTCCGCAGCCCGGTTAAAGCCAACGTTTGCACAAAAGGAAGATAAGTGGTGAATTGGAGCAGAGGGTCATTGATCTGCTGGGGTGAAAAGGCCAGTATGCGTCACCCATTCAGTCAAATGTGACATTTTAAATGCAAAGCCAGTAACTTGCACTCTCTGTCAGCGATATAATAATTAATTGCGGGAAATCTGCGAAAGCAGTCGTGCAAATGACTGTGATTCCTGTTGAACTGCTGGCCACCTGCCAAGATGCTCTTTCTCTGCTTCAAAGGAATATTACTTGCTGTCAAACAATTAGACACACGTTTCCAGATCACAGAGGAGCTGCCCTGGATTTTAGAAGTGCTGAGGTCATGAGTCACCCAATGCACTGTTTTGTATGCCACACCCCAAAAAGAAAATTACAAAATTGTTATTAGAATTATATTTAATTAGTTTATGTATTAGGTTAGCTGTTCAATTATATTTCCAGGCAATTTGATTTCCCCACATGCAGATCTAAATGTTGCTTCAAAGACACATTGTGTCAAATTGCTGAATCATTTGTTTATTTTTAATTGGCCTGAAGGTATAATCTTCAGCAGGTATGAACCAAGGTCACTATCTTAGCTTAGTAGCATGCTAGCATTTGCTAATTAGCACGTTAGGGTTGGCAGGGTTGGCGCAAGATGAAAAGTGAAGGGATCATCAGAGTGACAACAATTCATTATAAGCGCAACACCAATGTCTGAACCAAATTTCATTCAAATTGACTCCAGACACTCAAAACCTCTAATGTGAACCTCATGGTTGGACAACTCAGAGAATCAACAAAGTCATCCTCCTGGCAACATGAATGTTATAAGATTTCTCTAACAGCTGGAGTGGGGGACTGGCCAAACAACATTGTCATCCCTCTCGTGATTTTCCATTGTGGAACGTTATCTTCCCACACAAATCGAAAGTTCCCTGAATACAAAATACAAAAGCTGTGAGCACAGAGTAGTCACCGTACAGCCCCGGGTGCTTGTTGACACAGTGTTTGAATCACCGGCACACAACCAGCTGAAACTGTCTGACTAACCATCCGGATCCTGTCATTGTCTCGCTTCTGTCGTCATCTCTGGAGTAAACCCTCCGCGACAAAGGTCATCAGCCAGTCGCCAGTTTTGACATGACTGGCTTGTTGGCATGGCTCCTGGCCTCTGATGAGCCAGGACGTCTGCGGTGCCAAGCAATGTTTCTCAATGACTTAAGCTTCCGTAACAGTTTCCAGTTAAAGAACGAGTGGGCAGGTTAATAGAGCTGCTGACGCCACAGGAACACATAATACTGGGACTGATTTAGAAACCTCTGCTTTTTTAAGGTTGATAAGCCTTGCTGGAGGACAAGTGAGAGTGTGTGTGTGTGCGCACGAGCGTCTCCGTGTGTGTGTGTGCACATGCTTTTTAAGTGAGTGAAGAAATGCAACCATATTTTTAGTCTCTTGCCTGTTGCTTAGCGACCATCTATCTGCAAGCCGTTGTCTTCTTGACTGTTGCTGGTGTGTGTGAGACATTGTGTGTGTGTGTCATTCTCTTTTGATGTTTCTCATTTTATCTGCTTGCCCTTCTTCTAGTGAATGTGACAATTCTCATTCATTTCTTCTCTCTCTCTCTCTCTCTCTCTCTTTCTCTCTCTCTCTCTGTGGGCACATTTCAACATAATATATTGTGTATAAGTTCATCCTTTTCTCACGTGTTTCTTTTACTTTGGGTTCCTTGTGCCTCCACCTTGTTTGCATGTGTATCCATTGTGCTTCAATCTACATGTGTATTTGTGCCTTTGTGTGAGTGTGTTTGTTTGTTTCGTTGGTGTTGTAATCTCTTTATAAGGGCTTGCCCTGTGTGTCCCTGGCTGAGTCCCATATGCTAGATTAATGAGTTAGAAGCCGGCCTGACCCACAGGAAAAAAAAAGGCCTGGAAATTGGATTCCCTCAGATGTGTGTGTGTGTGACTGTAAGAGAGAGGCAGGGAGATTGTACATGGTACTTTCCCTCGCCAGGTGTGTGTGTGTGTGTGTGTGTGTGTGTGTGTGTGTGTGTGTGTGTGTGTGTGTGTGTGTGTGTGTCGACTCAGAGTAGATATATAATCGATCTGGCTGTTAATCAAGACTGCGATCAGGTAGTGGCACATTGCTTGAAGAAGTGTGTGTGTGTATGTGTGTCTGTTTGTGTGGGTGTATACAGTATGTGAGTAACTTTCACGGATGATATATATACGCACATACTGTTCATGCAAAAACACAGGCGATCAATATTGGAATAAATCAAGCAATGCACAGACACACACTGCTGGCAGTACTTGCTTCATCATTTTTGAATCTCTACAGTCTATTCAAATATTCCTATTCATGTTAAACTACACAAACTTGGTTGGGGGCCTGAGATGAGAACTGAAATGTGGTTATTTCACTCTATAAGTGAGTGCAGCGTTGATTTGCTGAGCATGTGTGTATTACCAGACATCACTATATGTATCTAAGTTTGAGATATGAAGATTATTTGTATAAAAAAAAATGTTTTCTGATAAAACTGGACGCTTTTGTTAATGATATGTCAGATTAACTTTATAATGACCCCAAAGGTATCTTATTGACACTAATATCTACTCTCAGTTCAAGTAATTTATTTATTTATGTAGATTTAGTAGCCACATAAGTCCTCACATTTAAATATATCAGGTAAAATGGTACTCCCCATGTGTATACTTTTAATTGTTGAATGTCATCCCTCCAAATTTGCTTGAACCCCAAATTGAGAGAAATGCTTCAATGACCTTTGTGAAACGTTAAATTGAGATTAAGATATAATGTAAAGGATTTAGTTTTTTGAATGCACATGCTTGTAAAGAACCAGTATTTCCATCAACATTATACGTGCTTTGCTGCATTTCACATCCCTAGTCTGTGTGTGTGTGTGTGTGTGTGTGTGTGTGTGTGTGTGTGTGTGTGTGTGTGTGTGTGTGTGTGTGTGTGTGTGTGTGAGAGAGTTTATTTATCAGGCACTATTTATCAGTATTTTATTTTTATTTCATACCTGTCTTTTCTCCCTGTCTCTTTATTATTAGCTACTTTATTAATTTTAGTAATATACCATACAGCCCTATTTATGAGGTCACAAAGTGCTTTTGATATAATTATGTGGTGTTTAAATGTCTTCTTTTATTTTATAATTGCTTTATTAATGTGCAACGTTCAATTTGTCTCCATTGTTTTGTGTTGTTTTGGTGATCTGTTTTGTAACCAAAAAAATGCCCTCAGAGAGTAGAACAGCCAATTAGCATAGTAACAATTTACAATGAGTGTGCTCAAATCCCTTTTTTATTTTGTGTGTGTGTGTGTGTGTGTATGTGTGTGTGTGTGAGAGTGCGAGTGTGAGTGTGTGTGGATGTGTGCATTTCTTCATATGATTCCGCCCATGAGTGTGTCGATGCATGAATTAAACTCATTCTGAATACAGTGTTGATGTTGGAAATGTCGTAGTAAAGAGTAAAGTATTTTTAAATGCTGACAATGACATGACATGAAAAACGATATAGATGTTTACAAAGACCAAACTTTTCTTTTCTCTCTTTTTTTTTCTTTTTTCAAAGATGAAATAAAACTTGACTGGCAAATGCTCAGAAGAGCGTCTGTATCTTTTCTACACACGGAGAAGAAGTCTCAACTCGATAACTGCTGAGGACATTCTCCAAATGAAGATGCTAATTTCACTTAATGCTTCGCAATCAACAAATAGACTGCAGCATGTAATCATATTTGGATTGAACTGATTAGCTGGTTGGTAAATTAGCCACGGCCCTGCTCTATATTTGCATTTGCAAGCTTCCCTCAAAATGTTTGAAACACATGGCCCGTGTTTGGTAATAAACTGAATTGAATTGGATGGTGAAGAAAGATTTCTACAACCTTAAAGGACAGGCTCACCTTTGTTTTCTTTGTCTAAATCATGTTAGCTTAGTTGTATTACATTGTACATTTTTGTTAAAGTTTGTTTTTCTTCTTCAGTTAAGAGGAAGTCCGTTGTTTAATTAAACCGGTGGCCTTCAGACCTCTCCTGACATTTCTTATTTTGTCAATATCTTGATTTAATGTGGGAGAGTAATTAAAAATTGATTTAAAAAAGTAATGAAAAGAGGCCCTCAGTAGGCCCTCAGTGTTTGCAAAAATGCATTCTCAGTTGCCTTAATTAGCCAAGTGTAAGTCTTTGGATGTCGTCTTTGGCATGAAATTGTCTATTTGTTGTCCCCTCCAGCTCACCAAGGAAACACCTTATAAAGAACATAAATTCAGAACATATATTTTCCCACCTCAGATAGCTGAAGAAACCTCAATAACTGATTAGAATGCACTTTGGCCTTAAACGAGGACTATAGATTGTGTGCCTCAATTCTTAGACTTGATTTCATTTTTAATCTATGACCAAACTTAAATCCCTGCAGAAGAGCTGGTATACCTTCTTACTGAAAACAAGTCTACAGCCAATCTATCAGCACTGTGAGGCTGTAGTGGCGCTTTCAGCTAAATGCCAATGTCAGCATGCAAACATGTTGATGTGTATCAGATTCACCCTTTTAGCTTAATCCACTAGCTATAAGTGATATTGCATGACATGTTAATATGGTGCCGTTCTGACATCTTTATGGTATGACATTGGGCTGAAAATTACCAATCACCTGACACAATAAAAGGCCACAGCACATAAAGGAGAGCGTCAACACACAAATGATTACTTACTGTTTAATAGTAAGTGTAATTTGATCTGCGATAATGTACTGAGGCATTTCCATTTTAAACATTCTACAAGAAAGCATGTATTTTTCTGTGTCTTGAGTTTATGTTTGTACGTCTGCCACAGTCCTAAATTATCTGACATTTTCAATTAATACTATCACTGTGGAGCCTAATCTCCACCACATATAAAGTCACATCATTCCTCTGTTAATTTTTTGTAGTCTGAAGTCTGGCCTTTAATAAAAACAGAACATTTGATTTCCCAGTCAAAATGAGAATGAAAAGGCCTTTTGGGAGTTATTGAAATGTGTACTCTGTACTAGCACTATTCTAAGTGTGCATTTACTCGAGATCGTCCTCCTCCAAACACTTGATCCATCTCAGCTGAGGCCTGTCTGAATTTACAGCAAAGTGATAAATCACGCTTTCTCAACTGTATTACACATTTGACGGTGAGCTCAATAGAGGATTAGTACAGATTTCTAATGATTTTCTTTCTGGTGTAACAGCGACGGAAAGGTAAATCAGTAAAAATGTTGGGCCTGTCTGAATCAAGCAAACAAAAGGGCAATTAAATAAGATGGTTGCCGATTGTGGTGGGAGTGGTTCTGACCTGACTGACCAATCACAAGATCGCAGGTTCATGCCTACATGGTGGCGAACGTCAGTCTTTGAGCAAGAGACCACAGTAAACTGTTTACAGTAACTCTTGATTTCAATGGCTTGCAAATGCTCATAGTAGTATGTGATGCTGCCAAGTATTGTATAGTCTAATAATACAGCAATTCATCCACATCCATTTCTCAATCTGCTGAACAATGGGTGAAATGACTATGTGATGATGTGAAATGGGAATCTCCCAACTCTACCGTTACTCTCCATGGAGCCTTTTAGCTCATTGCTTAGGTTTTCGTAACATTACTCTTTTGGTTGACTTTTACTCTCAGCAACCTTGTAAATAGGCATTTTTATGCTGTTATCGCAGAAATACCTTATAAGGAGATAATGTGTCACTGTTGTGTTTTCAGCTCGCAAAGCTGCCCCAAGTGACCAAAAAAAAGATAAATAAATGCAGGTTTGAAGAAACAAATATCGTTATTAAATCCGAAAACCATTATCAATCTATATTCTGGTCTCTTTAGCAGAAATAGGGTCTTATAGAAGCTGGCCCTCTACCGAAGGTGTATTTTCAACACCTTTGAAAAGGACTGACATACATGTCTACATATCATGGATGGAAAAGGACATATAGTAGATGATGGTTTCACAGCAGCGCTGTTCCAACAGTGCAAACTATTTGATTTTGAAAACAAGATGCTTCTTTGCTCATTTCCAGGAACTATGTTGGAATGATAACTGAATTAAGTAGATGTATTTATGCTCATCTCTGTCTGCATCTGTTGTGATTCAGAACTTTTATTTGCAAAATGCTTGAGGACACACTGGTTTATATAAAATGTTGCACATCACGTCACATCATATCACTCTTGAATACAGTATTATGTTCATTGAGGTTAACATTCAACTCCGAGGGGTTTAGCCTCTACGAGCTGGTCGTTGGAGGTCAACCTGCAGACTCTCCTTGTTTGTGCATTACTTTGTGTATTCACACAGCCTCACGGATAGTTATCTCATCAGCATTCACCTATACGCTTCTTAGCTGTTATCTAACCTGGCAACATGAAAAAGTACACAATCATATTTATAGCACTGGCCAGAGAGGAGTGGTTGTTGGAGATTAAACACACGCATGCATGCATGCACGCACACACACACACACACACACACACACACACCTGGGATGACCTGAACAGCACAACCGCTGTGCTGACCCCAGGGCCAATAAACAGCTCCACGGTGGATCCTTAATATGTTCTGAGAGAATAGCGCACACAGAAGGGAGGGTGAGTGTGTTCACTTGCTCTGCATCACATTTCAGGTGTGTGTCTGTCCATTTCGCTTGCTTTCTGACCTAATTAAGTAAAAAGAAATGCAAACTTTGACTTGACATGTTTTGCATGTTTTCACTCTGTTGCCGTTTTTTTCTTTTTCTTTTTCTTTTTCTCGTTCTTCTCTGTCAGTTTCCGAACAACAAAGTGGCAGCTGGTATTCCCAGAGCAACCCTGCGGTAACCACGGCAGCAAGACAAGTCTCCATCCTCCGCTGGAGGAGAACAAGACGGAGAGACAAAGAGTAAACACAACAGTCCAGAGGGAGCGATAGAGGAGCGGAGGAGGAACAACAAGATGGGAGACGCAGACGGAGACAGACAGGGAAAAAAGGTGGAACGCTACAAAGTGTGTGAGAAAGAAAGGCAGACAGACCGGTCGGAGGGTGGATGTGACCAGAATCTGAGGCAAAGAGAAAAAGCAATAAACAAATTGAAGCATGAGAGAGGAGTGACAGAGTTGCTGCTGACACAGATTTATCCTGTGGGATGAGGGAGCAGACAGGAAGCCACATGTTACATTGATCGTCTCCTGGGTCTAAATGTTTGCCTCCACGCAGAAACAGATTTTGACAGTTGGTTAATTGGTTTGTATATATATACACCGCGTTCCACATTATTAGGCAAATTGTATTTAAGGGTCATAAACATTCATTTTTTGGTTTTTCAATGAAACTCATGGATGGTATTGTGTCTCAGGGCTATTTGGATGATTGAAATCATCCAAATAGTAATAATAATAATTAGTTTGCCAGGTGAGCCCAATCAAAGGAAAACTACTTAAGAAGGATGTTCCACATTATTAAGCAAGCAACATGTTTCAGGCAAAATGGGGAAGAAAAAGGATCTCTCTGCTGCTGAAAAGCGGCAAATAGTGCAATACCTTGGTCAAGGTATCACAACATTGGATATTTCCAAAAGAATTGCGCGTGATCATCGGACGGTGAAGAAATTTGTCACCGATTCACAGCACAAGCGGGTTCGTTCAGACAAAGGCAAAATAAGGAAGATTTCTGCCAAACAAATGCGTAGGGTTAAGAGAGCAGCCACTAAAATGCCATTGAATAGCAGCAAACAGGTGTTTGAAGCCGCTGGTGCCTCTGGAGTCTCGCGAACTTCAAGATGTAGGATGCTCAAGAGGTTTGCAAGTGTCCTTAAACCTGTTATTCGGCCACCCCTAAACCAAGCTCACAAGCAAAAAAGGTTGCAGTGGGCTCAGGACTACATGAAGACTAACTTTCAAACTGTTTTGTTTACGGATGAGTGCCGTGCAACCCTTGATGGTCCTGATGGATGGAGTAGTGGATGGTTGGTGAATGGCCACCATGTCCCAACAAGGCTGAGACGTCAACAAGGAGGTGGCGGAGTCATGTTTTGGGCCGGAATCATGGGCAGAGAGCTGGTAGGCCCCTTCAGGGTCCCTGACGGTGTGAAAATGACCTCGGCAAAGTATGTAGAGTTTCTGACGGACCACTTTCTTCTGTGGTACAAAAAGAAGAACCGTGCCTTCCGTAGCAAAATCATATTCATGCATGACAATGCACCATGTCCCCATCTTCCCCTGACCTTAACCCTATTGAGAACCTTTGGAGCATCATCAAGCAAAAGATCTATGTGGGTGGAAGGCAGTTCACATCCAAGCAGGTGCTCTGGGAGGCTATTATGGCATCCTGCAAAGACATTAAAGCAGAAACTATCAAAGAACTCACAAGTTCAATGGATGCAAGAATTGTGAAGTTGATATCAAAGAAGGGGTCCTATGTTAACATGTAACTTGACCTGTTAAGATGTTTTTGATTCAAACTTTTCTTGATTTCAGTAAATATGACCTTCTAATGCTGCAAATTCAACAAATGACAATTTTTTGTTCTTTACAACCTATAAAATATTTTGAAACTCTGAAATTCTGCATAATAATTTAGAACACTGCATTTTGAGTTTTTTATTTTTGAAAAAAATACTGTTATCATTAGGAGGTTTGTTCAATAGAATTTGACTTATACTCTAACAGTTGATGACTTGAAAATGATACTGACTGACTGTGCATTACTATTTAGGAAAATCTGAGCAAAGTGTAATTTGCATAATAATGTGGAACGTGGTGTATATACACACACACACATATATATATATATATATATATATATATATATATATATATATATATATATATCATCTAATACATCTTACATATACAATCCAATAATTCAAATGAGAGGAGGGACTAATGTCTAGAGAGGGAAAGGGGATGTACAGAACAGTTCAGAGAATTGTGAAAAGACGAACAGCAATGTCAGCGAGGATAGAGGAAGAGGAAGAGAAACAGACAGACTGGAGTCAGAAGATGAGGCGGATGAAGAGAAGCAGTTCTTTTCAATCGAAAGGAGCAGAGATCGGTGGCTGCGAGGGAACATAAGGGATGAAGGGGCGAGGGAGGAAATGTGATTGACAGGGAGGAAGATAGGTTAAAAAAAAGAGACGGGTGAATAAGTAGGAGAAGGATGAGAGTGAAATTAAGTTTTTCTTGGTGGGATTAGAAGCAGTTACATTTGGAGAGATGAGGGTGATTAAAGCAAGAACAATGATTTTGTGGACTAGAAAGGGGATTTAGTTGGAACAGATTTCAGAGGTGACGCGACAATTTGTTTATGATGTTATCTGCATTTTGAAATGATGATTATCTGAATGCAATACTGAGCCTGAATAGAATGTCCATATATTATCCCAAACCAATTGCCTCCTCTGAGGTTCTATTATGTTGCTGATCACTGAGGATTTGCAGCAGGTAATGAGTGATCTGTGATGGATTATATCCTCAAAAGAACCTCTGCAACCCAGCAAGGTATGAGAGAGGGAGAAAAAAAGAGGGAGACAGGGAGTCTATAAGATGCCAGTTTAACACTTTGGCAGCTGATGTATCACTTCCTTTCTTTGCTGAGGAAGGGTGTGTTTATATGAGGCGTATCACAAAGAGTCACTTCTCCAGTGTGTGTGCGTGTGCATGTTGGTGCTCACAAGTCCCCCGAATGGGAAATGCTTTCACTTTAAACAGCTAATTTAATACACTACTTGACAACTACATCAAACTGCGGCCCTTAACAAGTGTCTGTCAGGTTAGGAATGCCGACTTGTAGAAAGCTGCTGGCACCTTATGTTGTGTGCGAGATGACAAAGATGTATTGTTTTATATGTCCACGTTATTGTCATTAAAAAGAAATATCAGTGCAGTATGTCATACAAAATGTTTTATACATAGTCATAGTATATTATGCCATCAAATGTTCTTCATGTTGTCGCTGTCTGGCTCTGTGCTTACCGAGCACGGCAGCTCGATTCTCGTGATGTAATATATAATATAATTTCTTTAAAGATATTAACATTATGGCATTTTTTAAGATATACTACACTGTGAAATTTTTATGGCACACTAAACAATACCTTTTTATTATATGTTTAATGCACTCCATAAAATCACAACATGTTTTTTTTTTCAATGACTCATGACCTCCCTGTACCATTGTGTAAATTGCATCCTACAGTGGCAATACTTTGTGTAGTTTGAACACTGCAGACACCGCTAGTTGAACTCCCACGATGCTTTGCAGTTTGAAACCAGTTCCTGGGACAGTTTGGTCTCTCTACTTTCTGCAAATACTGCCTCATAAATGAGTGTGAAGGCAAAGCTGTGGCTCAAAACTGAATATGTCATATTAAATAAACTCAAAAGCACATTACATGGAAAAAAAAAAACACAATGTTAAATAATTGACTTGGAGCTAAGTGCCAGAAAGCCTGAAATATGGGGAAAAACCTCTCTGAACTCAAACAACCACATTGATGATCAAATGAGAATGTTGCACAAATATTGTCCGTTTCGTCTATGATTGTGCACAAAAACATCATCACACACAAAAACAGCGAAAGTTCAGCTCCGTGACAGGAAGTTTTAAGTTTATTACTCATATACTTTACATTATTGAATGAAATATTACATGTGGATCATTGTATAGTATTCCCTTATATCCTACATATACACATATACAGTGTAAACAAAGCCTACTACATATCCTGTCTAATGTAAATGCTCTCTTCACTATCTGAAGTGTACAAACATGGCTGCTTTTAATCAATTGAACTAGTCAAGCAGAAGATGGTCTCATTATCGAGTGGAACTGAAGAGAAGGAAAGGGAACAGTGGCGTAGAGAAGAAAGAGAGAGGGAGAGAAGACACGACAGCCAGAGGCCTCGGGGCGGGCCTGAGGGAGACGAGTCACACCATATGCCCAATAAGAGAAATGTCAAGGAGTGTTTGTAATGCTGGAGCGAGCATAGTGTCTATATCCATGTCTATGTTTTAAACATAAACAGGTCAGAAATAACAGAGGTTAAAGATCATGGCCGACAAGAAACAACGCCCAGGCTCCATTCTGTTGTGAAGGAAAACGGGCCAACGGCACCATAGTGTACGGATGTCTCTCTTCTCTCTCTCTGAGTGTGTGTGCCAAATACTGAATATACTAAATAAAAGAGAACTTAGGTTGGCCTTTTTAGTGTCGAGGTTTACACTGGAAGGCAACGAAGAAGCTGATATCCAAATATCTTGCATCCTGTATCTTATGCCATAAGGGGGCTTCTTGGGAGTTTGACCCATTTTGCACACCGCCTTATCTTTGAGACTGAGAGACAGCACTATGTGTACTGTGCACATGCTAATGATTTAGCATGTAGTATGTTAAGCTATATGGTAATCAGAAATAACAAAATTGAACGCTGAAGACACTGAAATGCTCAGTAGTTCTCTGTGGGTTCCTCGCCATGTGTGACCCATTTCATATTTTTCATAATCATTTGGTCCAATGTCAAAATAAAAATATCTATTAGTGCAGCTTTAAGTCTGATATCAATCATCAGCTGTAAAATAAAATGTGGCATTTAAAGTCATTTCAAGGTGTTTGGGGTATTTTACCACTCAGTCTAACTATAACAATACAGTATTAAAGCATCTCATTCACATCGTATCACTAGACATATTCCATCATTCGCTCCCAGCACAAAGTATACTGTCCATGCAGTTCATGTCAATGAATCCAACTTCCCTGTAAACTAGATTATCATCTTTTGTTTCCTGATCTACAACACTGTACGTCTAAATTAAAACCCACTGGCTGCTATCTAAAAACCAACAACATGTATTTGTATAGTAGAGTAAGAGTCTACAGGTCTAAAAACGTAAGATAACTGAAGAACGGCTGTGGTATTTTTCTTGCAATCTTTTTTCCTTTTAGAATTTTTTATAGACATTTTTCTCATATTTTTGTCTTCTTTCGCTCTTTTCCTCACGTCTGAGGGAATAGTACCAACAACAAAGAAGCCTGTGTAGCTTTGAAAATGTACTTTACGACTCTTTTGCCAACATCCACGAAACCTCGTAAAAAAAATAAACCACTGGAGCACAAAAAGTAAAAATCACTGGAAAATTGTTGTATTGATGTCCTTGTATCAGGGACCAAAGAATTTGTTTTTACAAGCAACAAAAGCTCAGAATGGTAAAAGTGCATCTAAACATGAAAATCATTTCAGCTGAAATGGGGTTTTGGAGTAAAATGGGATGAAACATAAGAATGAAAAATAATCTTCTGTGTATTTAGTAATAATGTACAAATATATCTGAATACTTGCCACTGGACTTGGAATGGCTTGGACCACCTCAAACTTTTTTTATTTATTTTTTAAACCATTTGATTTGAGAAGATGGGTTAACTGTTTACCACAGTCAAGTAAAATATGCACATATTGTATCTGGAATGAAGGCTTGATACATGAAATACACTTTTACACTCTGAAAATTGTTCAACTGAACTAATGGGTTATTTCTTCCATCGATAAAAACTTAAATAACCACAAAAGAAAAAGTTGTTAAAATTCCATTTAAATTAGATGATAGTTTACAAATAGTTTGAGTGAGGACGGCAATCAGACAGTCAGGCAGCCAGCGCTCATTGAAGGAGGGAGGTGAAGAGGACAAGGCAGAGATGTCATCTAAATATAATCTTTTCTTTTGAAAAAAAGTAGAAATTATACTAACTCTTATCGTTCCTCAACTTTCATTGACCTCTGCTGACCTCCATCCCTCTTTAGCACTTGTAGTCAGTAGTAAAATTCACATAAAGCTAAACATGTACACATAATTAAAATACACAGAGTGCCATCCTTTTACCACTCAAAGTGGAAAACACAAGAAAGAAAAAAACATTGTGTCGTCTTATCAAAAAAAGGAAAGAAAAAAAGTCTCCAATAATGGATGAAATTAAAAAGTGAGGAAGCTTTGATAGGGACAAAGACACACAATTTTAACAAAGTACCGTTTGTGCACTACAATCCCACATTCAAGGTTTGGCTTCAATGGAGTATCTTATAAACTGAGGGACCTGTGTGGAATATTCACCCTAAAATAAAACTGTCCCTACGTCCACTGACAACTGAACAACACATGCTAGCACCTAACGGCAATAAGAAGTTTGAATTACATTTTGAGGCGTCGGTGAAATTCAGCATCAAGCTGTCAAATGAATTGTGACAGGCCTTTTTTCCACATCATCTAAAACATTAAAACAATAAAAATGTGTCAAATTGAGCAGATCTACAGTGTAGCAACTATAATGCAAAGGAATACCCTCATGTGTTTGCCTCATATGGGGATTCAGACTCCAGATAAGATTTCATTTTCATATTAAAATGTCATAGTGCAGCCTTAAATCATCTTCTGAGGACTGTCTCCTACAGTGGCGTTGCTATTTAAGCATCATGTCCATCTCTAGGCTGCAAAATTGGCAAAGTAATTGCACCAGCAACATGGAGACAGACAGACACACACACACACACACACACTACATTTAGCAGGAATAAGCAGATGTCTCATCAAGAGATTAACTTCTCCACGCACACACACATACGCAAATACCCTTGTCGAGTTCAGTAATCAGATATTTGTAAAATGTTATGTGCGTGTGTCTTGTTTTTCAAACGGGGTAGATTACATGGGATGAGGATTTTAAAGTCTTTTAGCCACGGAACCATTAAACTGTGCGTGTGTGTGTACGCATAGCATTATGCATGGATAAACCTTTCATAGATGCCTCAGTAAAATACAGTGTCAGGCAGGTGTGTGTGAAAGAGGATATTACATCACTAAAACCACACACACACACACACACACACACACACACACACACACACACACACACACACACACACACACACACACACACACACACACACACACCTGGAGCCCCCCCTCCACCATGCAACCTTGGCTGGACTTTGATTTTGGGTTAAAGGCCAGAGACTATATTCACACCAATGACGATGCAAATCCTGCTGAGGCAGGTGTGTGTGTGTGTGTGTGTGTGTGTGTGTGTGTGTGTGTGTGTGTGTGTAAAATCAGGCTAAATGAATAGAAGGCTCAAACCACCAGTTTAAAATGAACAGCTAAAGCTTCAGCACCGCTTGCTGGTCGCTTCTGCCATTACAGCTAAAAAAAAAAAAACTTTTGAAATACTGTTCTCTTATGATATTCAATTCTGGAAAACACTGCTCTAACCATGAACGATTTTTACTTGCAAAAATGGAAAAGATGTGTATGTTTTTTGGCATGTAATCGCAGCACTCCAGAGGCTGCATTCTAAATAGTTAAACAATTACATTGATCTAATGTTGCTCAAAACAAAATCAAAAAAATTAATAAGAATCCCTTTGGCCAACTGTGTGTATGTTACAATGTCTTCCTGAACAATGGTGTTCTCACCCGGCTCCGCTCTCTAGAGTTTAAAGCTTTCACAAAGTGTCACTGAAGGTTCAAGCTGTTACGAAGCAAAGCTTACTGACCAGACAAAAATGAATGATGCCAAGAAAAAAGTATCAAAGGATATGACATTAAAAGCGAGACAGACAGACGAGAAAATGTAAAAAATTCAAAAGGTTTGGTTACGATTCTTATGAAATCTTCCAACAAAAGTCATGATGTGCATCTGACAAAAACAGCTAAATAAAAAATAATATAGCTCTGTCGACAAGAAAAAAAACAGTCTGTAATAAAAAAAGGAATAAAATTAGTAAATAATTAATAGCATTACTATCCCACATTATAATCATTATAGACCCCACTTGAATGTATTGTGTTTTCCTTTTTACAAGTAATAATTTCAACTGAAGGACATCTCCGTCTCCGACAGGACGGGAGTGGTGGACGAGGAAGTGGATTCGGCCAATGACGCTGTGCTATTGTCCATGCTCCTGTTCCAGGTGATCCGATCGGGCGTTGACGGGTACGAGGGCGTGGAGCAGTTGGAGGGCGGGCCCGAGTCGGAGCTGAGGCTCGGGCTGCTGTGGTTGCACAGAGGCGAGAACAGGGCGTCCTTTCGGAGACCTTTGCTCTTGAGCTCCAACTGAAGGTGTTGGCAGATTTCCTCTGGTAGTCGCTGATACTCCAGCTCTAGTTCCCTTTCCAACTTAGAATGGAGCTGCAGGAGAAACGCCAGGCAAATATAAAACAAACCATATTCAAGCACTCCGATGTACGCGCCGGAGTCCATGTGCTTTTGCTCACCTGTGGAAGTTCGTCATCTATTTGTTGCAGCACCTCCCGCTGCTTCAGCATCAGCTTGTCTTGTCTCCTGGTCTGAGCCTCCTCCAGCTGGGGTGTGAGAGAAGAGGAAGGGAGGAAGATTTGAGGGGTGACAGGCGGGGGTGGGGGGAATACAGGGGAAGTAGGAAAAAGGAGATACGGGATGAAAAGTAATGTGTTAAAGGGGATTTTAGGAGAAACCAGTAAAAAAAAAAGGGACGGCAAAAAAGATAGACAAATGCGGGAGGAAGGGAAAGGAAGATAACGTGTGGAAAGAGTCGGAGTAAAGTTGATGACAATGTTTTTTTTCTGCCATTGTCATCAACCTTACTCCACTCTTGTACTCTATGTACTATAAAGTAGCTCAGCGACCGCCCTTAAGGACGGTTGGTGATAAGAATGTGTGCTTGTGTGCATGGTGTGGGTACTTACCCCGCGGATGAGGGAGACAGAATCTTGAATATGCTTTCTGTTGATCTCATTCAGTTCCCTACAGAGAGAGATAGGGAGATGAGGAGGAAAGAGCGGGGGAAATTAAAGATAAAAAAGAGATTAAAGACACGAGAAGTGTGAACCCAAATAAGGTCCAACTGCCAAAATATCCAAGAAACATCTTGAATTTCAGACAAGCTTATTACGTTTCGGCCTTGTCTTTGTCGCGAATCTTGGCTTCGCAGATGCTGTTTTGTCGCTTCCTGTCCAGGATCTTCTGGAGCTCTTTCTTCTCCCTGCAAACACAATGTACACAACCTTTACATTATTGTGAACGTTATTAAAAACAAACTCGACGACTGTGGCAAGTCCAACATCCAGAAATCTAAATCACATGGTGGTAAAAAAGGCACTTTAATGCCATTATGTCAAAAAACTAAGTTCTGTCCCATCTTTTCTTATTTGGCCTCGCAAGGTGAAACGACTGCACTTACTTTTCGCACGTCTCCTTGAGCTTCTTCAGCTGAGCTGCTTGGCATTCCTGGGTCGTCTCCTTTAACTTCTGCAAGGCCTGAAAAGACACGGCACCAGACGACGACCTGTCAGCGGATAACTGTACAGATGTACAGAAGAGCCACGTTTCTACGAGGTCAGCTCATGATGAACTGTGTGTGCCAGCGAGTGTGCATGTTTAAGAATTCAGGGGAAGGTCACGGTGTTATTCCAAGTGGCTCACCTTGGGTATGCATAAGTGTCCGAAGTTTGGAGGAGTGAATTTACACTTTTCATACATAGATGTGTGCATGTGTTGCTTAGTATGTTTAAGTTAAGTTTTAGTTTATCAAATAAATTTACATCAGGGACCATAAACTACAATATGTTAATCTTCAGAAAGAGAAGAGATGCTTTGTACGAGATTTAGCTACAAGCTAATGTCCACCTGCAGTCCCTGGCCAGGTGAAATTAAACACATCCTAGCATCTCCACAACAAATGGACCAACAACCTATTGAGGTGCATGTGAATAAACATAAAACAACACAATCCTACCTCGGGCAGGTGTGCATGTTGGGTCTCTCGCTCCAGTGAGTAGAGCTGTTGTCGGAGCTTCAGCAGCCCTTGCATCTGCCACTCCCTCAGCTGGACCGTCTCCTTCTCAAGCTCCTGATCCAACGCCGTCAGCTCGCGCTGCACCGGCTCGTGGGGCTCGCTGAACAAACACAATGAGCTCAGGTCAAGTCGCCCGGTTTAGTTCCATCCATCTTTACATCATCAATCAGTCGAGAAATGTTATCGTGTGCTTTTCTCCTCCCTTTACACTTTATTCTCCCTTTATACGCCCCATAAATCAATCCCTACTTTTTCTTGATGCTCCGTTTGAGGTGCTTCTCCATCTGGCTGCGTCTCCTCTGGGTGTCAGATTGTAGCTGGCAACTCCGACTCTTCTGCTCCTTACTCAGATTCCACACCTACACAACAACACACACAAGCCAAATGTAGATGAGCTGTCCTGAGGTAGCTGAAAAATGCCAACACTTGGAGTGAAGAATTAAATATATATATATATGGATGAAAATATGAATTAAAAGTTTCAATTCTGTCCGCCATCAGTCTGTGAGTGTACCTTCTTCAGGTGTTTCTTACGCATCTCTTTGACTTCTTTGCTCTGTTTCTTGAGCAGCTTCAGATAGCTCTTCTGCTGCTTCAGCTCCTCTATGGACTGAGCCTGGACCTCTGAGAAACAAACGGAATAATACGATTATGGCCATCATGATATCGTCACATCATTCAGTGTAAATCCTGCTAGCCACTAGCGAGCTCCTGGCCTGTCCAACTTAAGCTCAGTGCGACAGACACATTACTTCCTGTGTGAGAATGAATGTGCTGGAGTGACCTTACCTGCCAGAACAGTGGCAATGAGGTCTTCCTTTGGACTTTGAGCTACACACACGAACACAAACACAAAGGAAGCACAGGAGGAGAAGCACACAGACAGTATGTGTGAAATGGATGATGGGGGAAATTAATCAGACACAACAACAAAACAGTGTGCATGGCTATGGTATTTAAATTGCATCTTACGTTGAAAAGAACGATAGTTCTCATAAATGGAAGACATTTTTAGTTCTAAAAACACAATTCATGGCAAGTTGACATCGTGAGAGATGCATGGTTTTCACAACACAGTGGAAACAGTTGAAGTTTCCCCAGAGTCGAGTAAAAAGATCTTGTAAATGGACTACAATGAATATGTGTGCAGTGATATTACGTCGGCTGCCTTGCAGCAGGCTGATGCAGATACACATGGGAGGTAGATGGACTGCATCAACATTTAGACTGCTTAAATGCTCCCTAACCAAAACTGGCAACCCCCATCCTAATGCCTAACCTTTTTTCTGCGCTGTCAGAGTAAATTAACTGGTATAACGGATTACATCGAGAATCTTATGCAAAAATACTCCTATAAAAAAAATTATGGTGGTTAAAGGCATCAATCATGAATGTTACATTAGCATAACTCCCTTTATATGCGTGCAGATACATGACAGGTGTGTGTATTTGCATATGTTACACGTAGACATTGAGACAACATGTTTGTAGGATTTAGAGAGGTCTCTACCCGGTGCAGGTAATTTGATGATGTCAGGGGCTTCCTCCAATGACCACGGGGGGAGAGTGTGGAAGGGGGAGGGGAGTCCTGGAATGACTTCACACTCCCTCTTGGTCTCTCCCTCTTTGAGCTGGTTGGGGACGTGCTGGGGGAAATTAACAGGATGATGAGTTGAGAGTCCACAATCTGTCACTACTGACGAACTCGGGTACAGATGTTTAAAAATGGGTTGTGACCTCCCTGCAAAGCAATACGTTTTGTTTTTAGTGAGTTGTTCCTGTTCAGCACACAGATGTGTCTTACCTCACTGTTGTCCTCTATGAGAGCAGCCAGCTGCGTCTCCCTCTTATGCAACTGACTGATGTGCTTAATGGGGTTGGTCAGAGCCTCTGCGTACTCTGAGAATACACACACACACACACAAAAACAAGACATGACATGCCTTAAGGTCATAGGGAACAGTACAATCACATATTGTGGACCAGTGGCAAAGTTGTTTGACGTCTTTTATGTAAGTCCAAGTCAAGTCACAAGTCTTGGAGCAAATTCCAAGTCAAGGTGCTTGAGATCCTTAAGATTGCTAATTTGATTTGATTTCCAGTGTGTTCTCACCCTGGTGTTCATTAGGGATGTAGTCCTGAGCTTCAGCGTAAACCAGCAGAGAGGGCAGCAGGAGGGGCTGGTTCAGCTCATTCTTGAGGTTGATGTAGTGGTATCCTAGAAGGGAAGAGAGAAACAAATACATACAGAAATGACGACTGTGCACTGGTGTCGGGCAGTAAAAGGTACAGCAGACTCAACGAATGATGTTTCCACTGGATGCAGATGTGCAGTACATCTGTTTGGTTACAACTAGTGCTGTCATATTAGCGCGTTATTAACGGCGTTAACGCAAACCAATTTTAATGCATTTAAATTTTTCTATTTTTTTTTTTCCGCGAGCACCACGCCGGATGTAGCTCAACCGGAAGCAAAACAATAGGCACGCCGTTTGGGCTTGGAAGCTAGGCTAACGTTACGGTTTGAAATGAATGAATGGTGAGCGCGATACGGCAAAATGAATGATATTCAGTGAACTGCGAACAGGTGCGCGTGCCAGAAGGGAGCGCGAGTGAACACATTGAACACAGCAGGAGAGAACGCAACGTTAGCCAGCTAGCTAAAGCTCCGGTGGGAAATTATTAGCTTAAGCCGTGTTCACACGGGACGCGCCGCGTCCCGTGTGAACACGGCATAACGCTACCGTTTTTGAGGAGGTAACTTAGATTTTGAGGTGAGGGGACTGACAAGGCAGAAGGTAAAGTGGTCCACCGTTCTATCAATAAGCAGACCTGCCAACCTGTACGCAATTTGCGTAGCGGATACGTCAAAGTACGCTGGTAAAAATTAGTCTAAAATAAATTTTAGACTAATTGACCAGCACACATTATATGCAATGCAATAGAATGCATGACGAGTATTTAATGACTTATCAATATATAGGTTATATATCAAGGTTGGCAGGTCTGAATAAGGCTAAACTAGAAGTTAACACCAATACAAACATTATTTTTGCAGAATGAGTGTGTTAGGGGAGAAGGATGCAGCCATTGTTAAACAGCTGGATTGAAATGCAGCTGGAACTGGTGGCTAAAACTGGAAGGCAAGGTCTCAATAAAAGGGCAAGAGGTGTCCTTTCATCTAGGAGATGTATTCTCCAAAATCAACAGGCAGGGATTCGCCAGATGCATTCTCTGCATCAAAGATATAAATTATGCTAACAAAAGCAGCCATGCTCTCCCTTACCACATTGTGCCTCATATACTGTAAATGTTAGACCAGTGACAGGCTGGCATGAAATGGCTTGCATAATACTTAGTAAGGAGGCCATAATCATTTTTGACTCATGGCTGAAGTTAAGTTTCTCCAGCTCTCCCCAGGTTGGCAAAAAAAGCATCTCAAAATGCATCAGATTGATGCTTTAAAATATGGAATATTTAAATGTTTCTTACGGGGGAGCATGCCCCCGGACCCTCCTAGAGGGGTAATATCCTTCTCACCTTTTTCACCCCTGACCCGTTTTCATGCCTGGTGCACTCTATAATTTTATTTTGTAAACCGTTGTTTACCTGAAATGTGCAGTAATTTTATTTTGTACCGCCCTGTTTGGCAGTTGTTTTTCAATAAAATAAAGCAAGCCAATCCACTTTTTCATGTTGATAAGAGCATTAAAATGCAAAAAAAAAAAAAATTGTGATTAATTGCGATTAATCGCGAGTTAACTATGACATTAATGCAATTAATCGCGATTAAATATTTTAATCGTTTGACAGCACTAGTTACAACCAGACTCAACTGTAAATACTTGAGTGTGTTTATAGGGGTTTGTGTGTGTGAACTGACCAGGTCTAATGGCTGACACGGGGAGGATCCGGTGTCCAATAAACTTGCCGTTTTCTTCAAACACCGCTATCCTCAGAGAGGCCAGTGTGGGGAGGACCACCTGGAGGGAGGGAGGAAGAGGGAGAGCGAGAGAGAGATTTTAAGAGTTAACTAAACAACAGACAATGAAGAGTGAGAGACATTTAGAATCCTGGTGTGCACCTTATTAAACACAAACATCTCATCGTCCCACACGGGGTCCAGCGAGTTCCCATTGGATGTTTTGGTTCTGTACTTCCTCTTTGTATCAGCAGGAAGTCCAAATATGTCCACTTCCACATACACGCCCACCTTTTTATCGGTCAGAAACTGGCCTGAGATCACCTGGCGGATGTTAAATTATACATGTTTATAATAACAACGCTTAAAAAGAACTTTGATATCCAAAAGGGTGACACTTTTTATTTTCCCTTACCTTAATTTTGACAGTATTGGCGACTATTCCGTCCACTATGTTTTCTGTGAAAGGGTCAAAGTGCTTGTCCGTTCTCCTCATGAACTCGGGTTTCAGCAGGTAGCCGCTGTGGCCGTTGTACTCAAACACACCCATGTTCAGCTGCATGGGGAGGTCTGGTAGCGAGGAATGGAGAGATGAGGAAGGGGAAGGGGGGATAGAGGCATGAGAGAGAGGAAGAAAAGATGAGAAGATTGGTGTTTACAGGTATAAAGGTTGCAATGCTTTCACTTGGACATTGGAATTATTTATAAGGCTAAAGAGACACAGCCTCTTCCAGTTACAGGAAGCAAAACTTTACATTCTAAAAGACCGTATTTATGTTTCTCGGTGGACGCTTTGTGCGTCACAGGCCGAGCTTACATACATCTGAAATAACCACACTCACCGAGGGTCTGGAAGTTTAGCGCCACCATCTGGCAGCCGACGTTCCAGAAGAGCTGAGGCATGTAATTGGAGCTGTCCACCCTCGTTCCTTTAGGGTAGATTCTGCTCAGCTGATTCTTATTGTACCTGGAGGAGTACCGTTAAGAGCCAAACACTGGATATGTGGCCAATGTGTGCACCGTACACAAAAGAGGCATTTGAACACACAAAAAAGATGATGCGTATACACATTAACGACTTCCTCAAAACAAGTTTTCAAGGAATAAAAAGCTTTCGGGGATACTCGACAAACTCGATGGGGGAGCTCTTCAGGGTGTCCATGCCTTTTGTTTCCACCAACGACGACATTTCAAAGAACTTCCTCCTCTCTGGTGGACAGACGGAGAGCGAAATGTGAGAAAGAAATTGATTTAGATAATCTGCATGCGGTATGTCCGTATGATAAGACTGGTCATTAACCACAAGAGAGTACACACAGTCGACCTGTCTGCCTAATGAGCTACATGGGAGAGGTGCTTAGAGCTAACGAGGCTTGCCAACCCCCCCCCACACACACACACTTACTGTTTGCCACCTCGAAGCTCTTGAATTTGACAGGCTCGATGTAGTTGACGAGGGTCGACATCTCCTCTGTGGCGTTCACCTCACTGCTAGCGGTACCCTGCGGGAGGCAGATAGCACTAATCCATCAATCAGCCTATCTACCGGTCAAACACGCCGTCGGCCCCGTTCCTGATGGTTCTTACCTCGTCAGAGTTTGGCTTTTTCAGCTCAGTCGCCGGTTCATCCTCCTCGTCCTCCTCGCTTTCCCCCTCACCTCCTAAGCAATGTTTTAAATATACATTATGCGCCACAACGGCCAACTTTACACGCCACATGTCCGTCGGATGCTTTCTTCTACAACTCACCAATGGATTTGCGAGGCTCAGAGTCTTTGACCATCCTCTCAGCCAGCTTTTCCTCCCCGTTAGAAAGGAGCTGGCTTCCCTCGCCGTCCGTCAGAGGGCAGTCTACACAAAACCATAGTGTTAACATCTACGTTCAATTCATCTACGTCAATGGCATATATTAACCTTGTTTCAAGCGTGTACGTGGTAGATCATCTGTTGTTTTCGGTTACGTGCCATCATGGCCCAAGATAGTCCTGGTGTCGTTCCTCCGAACACTCGTCATAGTGCGTAAATGCAATGTAAACCTACAGATTCTCACTGTAGGAGATGCAGGTAGTGGCCTGAACTCACCGTGGTTGGGCGACAGCGGCTCCTCCTCTCTGCGTCTGATGCTGCCGCTACTCGAGGGTCGGTGGTATTGGTGCTTCTTCTTGTTTTTGATGAGAATCTTACCCAGCATCTCCTGCGGAGAAGGGAGGGCCTGACCGGGGACCAGCTGAAGACATATGGACAGACATACTAGTAAACTCAGTCAAAATTGAACATTTGGAAAAAATAGAGTGGTACTGTGACCCTTGGCAGGAGTTATATTTTTTTAAGAATCGTGGGAATGCACTGAAAGTTGTGAACACAGAGAGGTTTATGAGGTCAAAAGCAGTGTTTTAGTACAAAATGTTCAAGTTCATGGGCTGATCTGTGCATCACAAGCGGTTTGATGGTTTACAAGTTGATTAAGACCATGACAGGAGTCAAAGGATATTGGTAATTTTTTCCCGTGAGACATGACTCAAAATGGATTTTAGAGTTAAACAGACCTTAAATTAATAATATAGTATCAAATGGTGTGTGTGTGTGTGTGTGTGTGTGTGTGTGTGTGTGTGTGTGTGTCAGTCTTACCGGATATTTCTCTAGTGGTTCAATGAGCAGGGCGTCTCCAAAGATGGTCCTGCAGTACTCTGCCATTTTGGCCTGCTGCTTGGCCCTGACAGATCAAGAGACACAGGTTAGTTTCTGCTTCACTTCAGTCTTTGGTTTGGAAATAAATACCAAAATACAAACTGGATGATCTGACCATGTGCTGACAAACACACTCATACAGACTGATCACACTTACGAATCTACGTGGTTTTCAAAGGACAGGATGAGGGGGTATGGCGAGGTCTTGAAGGCACTTTCTGCTATCGCCTCAATCACCTCCTACAGTCAGGGAAAGAACCAGCACATTTAAAAAGGACATGCTGTATACTGAATAAAATCTCGAAGTACGTGGTAGAATAAACATCTCCTCTGATTGTCAGGTGTTTCATGATGGTTTACGAGTAGTTGTTCTTTCTAAAAGCACAGCACAACGTTGCCTTCATCATACAGTTATAAAGCAAAGACGAGCTTCTGATAATAGGAGCTTAAATATTTTTTGCGTCAGTTAATTTTGGCAACAGTTTATGGCACTGTGGAGACTTCTGAAAAGAATTTGCTGACCAAACTGCACAAATGCACCAAGGTTGAGAGGTCCACACACACCAAGACCCCTTAATCATTTCTATATTTTTAACAGCCGAAAGAGGAGAAACAGCGTCTCAGCTGGTCACGGCTTTATAACAAGTACATTTACACAGTGGACCTCTTCATATTAATGCTTCCATAAACATGAAAATATTGCACAGTGTATTGGATCACTTTTATAGAGTGGCAGTCATATATAGAGTGGAAAAACAGACTGACTGTGAAAACGCTGCACAGTAAATAGTATATGAGCAATAACCTCAGCAAGGTGACACAAATAAACAACACAAAGACGTCAGGAGAATAATGCTGAGTAACCGAATGCCACAAGGCAGTGAGCGCCACCTTAAAGGGGATCTCAGTGGTCATGGTGAACCCGTGGGTGATGTAGGGCTCCTCGTCTTGGGGCCGGCCCTTCCAGCAGTCCAGCTCCACACAGCGACAGCCAGTCAGCAGCACCTGCCTGTAAATCTCCACTGACGACAGACCGGTCAGCTGACCCACTGAGGGCAGACAGACGAAGGGAGGGACAGATGGTTTTAGAACCAACAGATTAACGGTCAAGCTGTACGGGTTTCTTGTTCAATCTGAGGAGTGCACTTTCACCTGTGAGGTATGTGTTGTGCGAGGAATTGATAAAGTAGTGAGACAGTGGTTGGTTCATGTCGTCGATGATATCCAGCCTCTCTGGAGGCACGATGCTGTTTTCCTCTCCTTCCAGATACCGACTGAAAGCCTGCAAGCTGATCTGGTCTGTGTGAGAGAGAGAGAGAGGTAGAGAGAGGTAGAGGTAGAGAGAGAGGTAGAGAGAGGTAGAGAGAGGGAGAGGGAGAGAGAGAGAGAGAGAGGTAGAGAGAGGGAGAGGGAGAGAGAGAGAGAGAGGTAGAGAGAGAGGTAGAGAGGGCGAGAGGGCGAGAGAGAGAGAGAGAGAGAACGTGTTTACGAACTATAAAAAAGGTCAAACTTGTTTTCGAAAGTGAGACCAGCGTCCATCTGCTCACGGCAAGGACTGGAAGATGCTCTACTACATTTACGTCATGTGCTCCAGCAGTAAACTGGCCAAAAGAGCAAAAGGCTGTTTTCGGACGTCTACCTTCTGAACACAGTGGGCTGGATGGTGGATCATCTTACATATTTTGGCTTAACAGTGTCCTAGCAGAGCCGATCACGGGAGCCAGGCTCTGTTTGTCCCCCAGTTTTGGAGAGTTTTTCCACAACAAAACACGTGGAGGATTCACAAATGACTCCCAAATGCGGGGTGTTTTAATGAAGGGAAAGAGATATGGGCCTTTTAGAAATGGACAACCTGCTGCAATAAAACACCAGATAAAATCAATCATACCTATAAAACTATAATTATACGAGTACTGCTGCAGCTGATAAACCTTGCTTTGGGACAAACAGATACAATCTGCAAGAGGATGCAGCTGCAAGTCCACTGACCTCTTAATAGTATTTTAATGGGACTCACTTTTTTGAGTCAGCAGCTTAAAAAGATCAGTGTATCATTGGGGAGCACACCAACAGGCAAAAGAACCTCAGACTGATTTATATTAGCAGCTATGATTCACAATATAAGATTTTAAGCTACTCTGGATATAAGCATCTAAATGTCGGGAATGTGAAGAGAAGAAAAAAAAAAGAAAAAAAGCACACTCAAAGTTGCTAACCTCTCTCCAGCTGGCTGGCGTTGGTCTCGTATTTCTCCATGATCTGTCGGACCTGTTCTTTTTTCAGTGGAGGGTACAGCACCTCGTTCAGTCTGGAGTCCCGCTGCCTGTGGTTAATGAAGTCCATCAACTGGTCCAAAGAGATGAATGGCTTCCTCTTGGAGCCACTGGAGCAAAGAGATACATTTACTACATTTATGGGTCACTCAGAAGGTACAGGTTGTGAGCATTACTGGGAGCCCGAGACAAATAACTAGAGCATCATTAC
This sequence comes from Myoxocephalus aenaeus, assembly GCA_038501785.1. Lineage (NCBI taxonomy): Eukaryota > Metazoa > Chordata > Actinopteri > Perciformes > Cottidae > Myoxocephalus > Myoxocephalus aenaeus. The sequence continues at coordinate 8,496,810 of JBAMJR010000111.1, read as the reverse complement.
TGAATGGTGGGTGTTGTAAATTAGATCTGGCGAAAGGGAATTAACATATCATTATCATAGAACATCACAGTTTGTGAAAGCGTTATCACGCGTCACAAACCTCTCCTCAAAGATGCTTTGTATCTCGGGCCGGAGGCAGAGGCTGTCGAAAAACTTCTGGAAGTCATCCCACGTGAAATCATCAGGCTTTATTCCCTCCGACTGGAGGAAGACGGTGAGGATTGTGTGGAAAGAAAAAGAGAAATAATGGAATTTGCATTAATATTTGTATGCAGGATCACACGTGCCACTGTTTCAGTAAAATGCATTCTGGTCTCCACTACCGATATCTAAAATATTGAAACCCTTGCTTTATTGTTGAATTTCCAACACGTGTATTAAACTATATTCAAACTATGAAGTATTGTGAATTCTGTAGGTTGCTTTTTTTAAAGCACCATATAACACTGATGACACTATCAGCTGTGGATCAGATTCTCCTGTCTTCACCCACTTTGTGTGATCCCATATTCAACCAGCAGGAGGCACCAGCTTACAACAATACCGAGCGAGAGAGAGAGAGAGAGACGCTGACAGTGCAGTGCGTCCTTATTCGAAAAAAGAAATGTCTTGTGACTCCAAATTGATTTTTGGGAAAGATTGCACAGACTAATAACACACAAGAAGCCTAGTTTTAAACTGCCAAACCACAAGCCTGTGGTACCTTGCACTGCATTCACAAGCAAAGCATTTGACAGCATTGGACTCTCAGGTTTGGAAGAATCAATGAAGACAGGATTTATAATATTTAAACTTCTATAATCGTGGCTTCTATAAAACGATTTGATATCTAGTTTTTATGAAACCTCGATGGCAACAGGCAGATTTAATGATAAGATGAATGGTTTATGAATTGGGGATCGGGTTGTTTGCTTTCTTGTCGAAAGTTAGACGAGAAGACTGACACCACTCATGACTGTGTGGTAAATATGAGGGTCAGCAGCTGGTTAGCTTAGCTTAGCGCATAGACTGGAAACAGTGGCAAACAGCTAGCTTGTCTACCAGCATTGTTATAGCTCACTAATTAACATGCTTTATCTTAAAAACAATCTTAAAAATGTGTAACTCTGTTGACAGTTCATTCAAAGCCTGCGGCCCCTTTTTGCCTTCCTTACATTGCTAAAGGCATGCAAAGAATGCTGTGCAACACCACAGGGTGAAGGACTGAGCTGCAGCAATTTGAATCTCATGTAAGAACCGACACACAAAGCACTCGCATGTCGTGAACAGCCCTGTGGTCTGTGAGGATTACCCTGTTATTGACGAGGCCGCACTGCTCCAGAGCCGTCTCCACTCGCTTTTTATCTGAAAACATCTTGAGAATGCTAAAAGAAACAGAGAGTTTGGAGAGATAACAGTCACTGCTCAATATTTATTTTTTTGTATCATGAGTCAAACCCTTCACATGAAACAGAGAAACAGCAGAGTGTGAAAGGATTACATTGATATGAATGACAGGGCTGACCAAAACCCAGCGAGAACTGATAACGACGAGTTGAACTCGAGGGGAGAGAAAGTGGAAGAGAGACAGCGAGGAGGAAAGGAAACAAGAAGTGGAGTGCACTGGTGTTTAAAAAGCGTAAAAAGAGTAAAAAGTGGTTTCTCACTTCTTCACAGGAATTTTCCCATCCTGATTCACCTGCAGCTTTAACTTAGCGTACCTGAAACAGAGAGAGAGAAGCTTAAAAAAAAACACACAACAATGATCTAAAATCAGTTTGCTAATGTCAAGATAAGACGCACACAGCTTCTTACGCTTTGAGGAGGAAAGTGTGCCGTGATGCATTCTGGGAAAGTATGTTTGTGGCCAAAGTGAACAGCTCATCTGTCCAAATCTGGAAACACACAGGCACGAGATGATAAAACAGGGTTGTTTGACGGTTTGTCGAATGTAAAAACTAAGGGAAATCATTTCTATATACAACACACACACACACGGGAACAAAATCCCTCTTTACAACTCCTAAACACACACATGCCTGTATGTCAACATCGTAAAGTGAGCGATCAGCATATGTCCTGAAACAAGCAGGGAGGGGGTAAGGAGGAAGGAGGCAGACATGACAGGAAGGAAATAAGGAAGGAAGAAATATTAAAAAGGCAAGTAATAGTAAGTGAGGAGGCGATGTGATGATGGCAGTGGCGCCGGTTTCCCCGGTTACCTTTGCTGCATCTTTCTGCATGGCCTGGAAGTTGAGGAAGGAGATGTTGACAAGGTCGTTGCCATGGACGACGGTTACCAGCTTCCCTTCAACGTTGTCGCCCTTACCGAAGCCCAGCACGTCCCGCAGCTTCGCGTCCTGACACACACACACACGTTTATACCTTCATACTCTTTAAGACATTGAATGTGATCACACACACACACACACACACACACACACACACACACACACACACACACACACACACACACACACACACACACACACACACACACACACACACACACACACACACACACACACACACACACACAGCTCCTCCCCAGCTCTCTGCCTCTCGAGAACAGTAAATGTGATGCATGTGGCGTAGCACTCTGATCTAATTAACCAAACGACTCTTTCCTCCTTTTTAGACCACTCTCTCTCCCACCAACTCTAACGCTCAATGTCTCTCCCTCAATTATCACTCACTCACTCACTCCCTCCCTCCCTCCCTCCTCGTCTCTCTTTCATTTCAATTAAATTAATTTACTTGGAAGACTGTTTATCCAGAAAGATACAGAGAACAAAATGTGCATTGCTATTAAGCAGCGAGCGAGACTTTGAAGGATCAGTGCACTAAAATTAGGTAAACTACACAACAAGTCATTCCGTGTGACTAAAGATGATAGACAGACCCCAAAGAAATGGTCCTCGTAAAACTGTTGGCAGGGTGTTCTCTGGATCTTCCAAAGCATCAATAGTAACATTGCTTCTGGATATAAATACTGTGAAAAGGTTTAAAGGTTTGAAAGCGTTAACAGATGTTTTGGCCAACAATAGAGCATCTAAATATTATCATCTTATGAAGTTGGTATGGAAAACTCAACAAACAGTTGCTTTTTACACATTCAGCACAGATGAAGCTACAAAAGCATTAATTTAATTAAATCATTCATTCTGGCCACCTAATGAATACATTAACTAATATTCCTCAACTCCTGAGGGAAGTATCTCACTCTTCAGCTGCTAAATGCTCCACTACGTTCACCAGCTAGTCGCTGACATTGTGTGTCTGCCATTTGGTGCTGGGCAGAAAGTGTACAGTTAGTTTACCAGAACCTCTATCAGGGCATCACCAGAGCAATATCCATATGCTTCAACAATAACACGCAGCTTCATCCCTCGGCCAGATCTAGGATCTTACACAACGACTTCCTCACCAACAGTCACCGGTTATATCACTTCCTGTCTGACGGCCCATCTGTCAGCCGGCTTATTAGCGTTCTCTCACCTTCGCGCGCACGCACGCACACACACACACACACACACACACACACACACACACACACACACACACACACACACACACACACACACACACACACACACACACACACACACACACACACACACACACGAACTCTTTGGTGACAGTCACACTCGAGGATCACATTTCTGGTCAGAAAACAGTCATCAACAGCTTCTTTCTCTCTCACACACAAACGCATACACACACACATTACTAACCTTTGGTTGTTTGGCGTATTTTCCTGTTCTGGTGTCCCTGATGGTGTTGATGTCCAGAATCTCCACCTCCTAAATGACAGACAGGTGTCAGACAATCACTCGATGACACAGAGTCAACATTAGCGAATGAGGGAAAAAGGGGACACAGTGAGATTAGTTGAGGGGCTCTTCTCCTTTTTATACATCTTATTTTTGGCCACACTTGTGGTGTTGTTCTAGGATTGGCCGTGTTCTATTGGTTGGTCTGTCCACCACTTTGGTCAGGACTGAAATATATCTCATAGCCATTGGATGGTTTGCCACAAACTCATGTTCAGACAGTAACTGTTCCGAGACAATGTACTTGTACTTGACATTGGTGATCCTTTTAGGAGGTTTTAAGTGAAATATCTCAATAACAAAAGACTGGATGGCGATGACACGTGGCCCAGACTTTCATGTCCTCTTCAGGAAGAAGTGCAACGTTCAACAAGTAAACGGCGGGGTATAGACAATCCCATTGGGCTGAGCTTTACTTTACTAATTTAGTAAGTAGACAATATTAGCATGCCATCACATGAAGCAACAGAACCTTTGGAGAACTCTGCGCGCGCACACACACACACACACACACACACACACACACACACACACGGTACTGCAATACAGATAACGCCTGTATGAATGCACTGCACAGAGCAGAAAGGACACTAGACGTACTGCATGAAAGCGAGCGATGACTGAACGCCCCCTAAGCCTGAAGGATAGCGTGGTCTGGAAGGGAAGAAGAGGCAAGAGACGAAAATAGGAGGGATGGACAAGAGGGGGAGTGTGGTCGTAAACCCAGCCATAAACACAGAGGACGCACTGTAAATATTTGTTTAGCCCTGCACTCATTCCCCGAACGTTCTTACTACATCCATGTCACTCTTCTGGTGTTGTTTTCTCCTCATCTTTGTCCCCATCGAGGCTTTGAGTGCATTTGTAGGACACTATTTACATTTCCCCTCCGTCTTAAGATGTTCCATTAATGAACGAAAACAACAAATGTTTAGGTCTCTCTTCTCTGCCTTGTTTTATCCACGTTCTCCTCCATACTGCCTTTCCAAAAAACAGCCAAGACAAACTCATGAAGTCACTATCCTGAGATTCAAGTCTTGAAACTCATGTCTTATCCATTCCTTCAGTGAGGTCATCTCCCTGTTGACTGTCCACACCCCTGGGATTGGCCGTGAATAAGAAAAGGTCAGACGTGTTGGACCAATCGGATTAAACTCTGTCTCAAACTTTGTCCTCTGATTGGCCTGTGGAGATTAATTTACTTCCTGGGGGAATAAGCCACTTCTGGATCTGTACGACACGCATGCACAGACATTCGCACGCAGTCACACACACAGACACACATACCGCCACACACCTCTCCCACAGGCCGTGGTTTCATTCTGCCATTGCGACTCCTTGGAGACCGCGGTAATGAGACTACAACTTTGTCTGCCGCCTGTGTGTGTGTGTGTGTGTGTGTGTGTGTGTGTGTGTGTGTGTGTGTGTGTGTGTGTGTGTGTGTGTGTGTGTAAGTCTTTAACAGTTCACATTTTCTCACTGGCTAGTAATGTAAAACACACTATGACACAGACGCAGCAATATACAGGCAGGCATATCCTCGACATGCAGGCCCCGACTTGTGAAACATCCTGACCTGTTGAGCAAGACAGGGTGTCTGTGAGTGACTGAGTGTGAGTGTGTGTCGGTGTGTGCATGAGAGTGTGGAGAAGCACACATTAAAATGCATGTGACACAGAAAGCGTGAGCAATTCTTCGCCAGGGAATCTTCACTTCAGTACAAATGTGTCAGCGTGTGATCAGAAAAAGTGAAATGTGGGTCCTTTCAGCACTTAGTTGTGTATCCACGCGAGCACTCGACGTGGTGCGTGTGTCCGCGTGAAGGTCGGTCATCTCTGGGAGCACATTCCTGAGTTATTCCTGCCTTCTGCTCAGTTAGCGTGTGTGTGTGTGTGTATATGTGTGTGTGTCTGCGTTTCAAGTGTGTAATATTTAGCCAGTCAGGGCAGCTGGAGCGCTCCATTCATCTCCCCGTGCCGCGAAGCTCAAAACACAGCTCACTCCATTCATCACATCGGACTCGGCTGCAGGCTCGTTATTGCTCCAAATGAGTCTGGGTGAGAGTTTTCCAGGAGTCATGTTGTGATGAAGTGCAATAATTTACTTTAATTTGCTGTTTCTGCCTCATGTACTGCTGCCTCAGTTAGTGATTTCTGACGTCTTCCAGAATGCACTTCCTTACCAATTTGAGAGAATGTTGTAAACTTAGTTGCACTAAGCTGTTGATGACATGGGCAGAGGAGTGTGTATTGCACCTCGTGTTCAAAACAATGCACGTGCTGTTGCGATGCAGTCGGCCCTGTTGAGTCCAGAAGAAGTTTGTCCCTCTCGGGTGCTCAGGAAGCGATACCAACATCACGCTGGATGTTTCTGCTTCGGTTCATATTTTCTGCTCACCACAGAAGCAGTGAACTAAGCTATTGCTGTCAAATGACGGTGTATCATATAGCAGTGTTTCCCATGAATCGCCAAGACTGTGGTGGCCCGCCACAGTCGAAGTAGCAGCGCCACCGTTTCATAACAAAGTAAAAATACTGTTCACTTCTCCATGGCTGGCCGGAGCCGTTCCTCACAGCAGCCGGCTCGAGTTCGGCTCGGAAAGTCAAAATCAGATAATCCTTGGATTATAATTATTGTTCAGTTGATGTGGAATCACTTTAATGTTGTAGCCGGTGATTAGGCTTTATACTACTTAATAATACATCAGCATTTATTTGTTGATTTATATTTTGTATTGAGAATATGAATCTGCAAAGGACCCCAACTAGTAGCTCATTTCAGTCTAAGATGTAGTGTAGTAGATGTTTTTAAGTTACAAAAAATGGAAATACTTAAGTAAAGTCCAAGTATCTTAAAAAAGAAAGTATCCTAAATGTACACTGCTTGAGCAAGAAAACAACATTCTTACAAGAGCACAAAGTTCTTAGTTTTGCTCACAAAGGTACATTTTATCTTCAAATGTACAACATTTTCTTCTGCTGGAGCCCCAGAAAGATATGACAGCAGTATTGATCTGGTCATCTGATCTGCATCACTCAAAATGTCCCCGAACTATTGTTGTAAATAAAATGTGTCTTTTCTGGCTTACACATTATCCTATGGGTAATATGCAGTTGTGTGCATAGGTGTTTATTTTATCCAACAATGGCTATTAGGTCAGTCTATATCTAGACACTAAAGACAAGAACAGTAAAGGTTAATGTACTTTGATTGGACCCTTGTTCACTTACTCCTTTCCTTCCTTCATTTCTTTGATTCACTCTTCGCCTCCCTACTGCCCTCTCTATTCATTTTCTTAAGATTATAAAAATACAAAAAGGGCAACTAAACAATCACGAGAGCGCCACTCCTTTCCTGTGACTGTCCTGCATGTGCGTTTGAAAGATCACCCCGGCTAAACATGCCAGTGGCACATGATGACGGCATGTAGGAAACCGATCCTCCTGAACACACACACACACACACACACACACACACACACACACACACACACACACACACACACACACACACACACACACACACAGTGCCAGGACAGCCTACTGTACATCCCCACCCTCTGCTGCTTGGCTGCGACCCAACCGGCCAATCAGTGCGGAGGACAGGCGAGGAGGGGAGAATTCGCCTCGCCAGAAGAAGAAGACTTTAAAGGACACAGAAACATCGGAGAACTAGAACAAAGAGACCTTCAAACTGTTTTATGGCCGCGATGGGAGAGTTGGAAAGGTGTTTAGAGAAAGAGAAGGAGGGGACACTTAATACCCCTGTGAAACATGGGACAGCTCTATAACTCTGTCCACGTCGCCTCGTAATATTTCCTCTGCGTATATCAATGAGATAACACTCTTCCTTTTCTACCTCTCCTCCACTATCACTCCATGCTGTATCCGTTTCTCTCTTTGTCTTTCCTCCTCATTCAGTTGTTTCATATTTCAGCGGTCTGGGAGGGCAAAAATGAAGAGTGAAACGTTTTAGCCACTAAGCCGACAGACTGATCCTGAGGGATTTGTAATCAGTGAAGAAGAAGAAGAAGAAGAAGAAAGTCCAAATGTACCAAGGAGGAAAAACATAATTTATGAATGGGGACGCAAAAACAAGAAGAACATCAATTAAAAAAAAAGTTGCAGTAGTCATAAATCTCCCACAAAACAAAAACATACATGGATCAGCGATGGCGAACTTGAAGCGTGCGCACACGCACATGCGCACACGCACACACACACACACACACACGGATGAATGTGTCGTTGTATGCGAGTGTGTTAGTTTAAAAAGGAGTTTGGGATGTCCATATCAGTTCACTAAACGTGAGGGGTTTAGAGAGTGCACATGAATGTTGTTAATAATCCCTCATTGCACAGGACAACCATGTCATCTGGCATCTGTGATGGGTGTTTTTAAAAAGAGACAATGTTATAAATGTTCATGTTATTTACAGTAGAAATTGTGTCTAAAACTATTAACAAAAAAAAATAGGATTAAAGTTTTGATGACCCAGAATTATCTTTATGGTTTAATTTCTTAGCTGCTCCTCCACACAAAGTTTCACTCGCTGAGCAGAGAGACTGGCGCAGCACTGCGTAGTGTACACACACTCAGACAGACACACACTCCTTTTGGAGGAAGCATCTGCTTAGACAATAGATTCGATACCGTGCGGTGTCTCAGTTCTTCATACAGCGAAGAACTAGTCTGACAACTGCTGTGCCATGTGCACGAACAGATAATGTCAACAGAAAATGAAACGTGTGACCGAGCGAAGTAACCAGAAGAAAGGAGAAAGAGAGAGGAAGCTGTCACATTATCTACAGACACGCTCAACTTCCTCTACGAACCGCTCACTGTGTGTGTGTGTGTGTGTGTGTGTGTGTGTGTGTGTGTGTGTGTGTGTGTGTGTGTGTGTGTGTGTGTGTGTGTGTGTGTGTGTGTGTGTGTGTGTGAATGACCTCCTGCACAAGTGTGTGTGTTTGTTATGTAAACCCCTTGTTCCAAGTTAATTCCTTGTGGATGTTTGACTTGAGCCAGGGATATAATCTCTATTAGATCTACTTATACCTGCCAACTATCGTTCTACTTAAATTCAGCTGGCTCCTCCACACACACACACACACACAAAAAGTTTAAAGAGGCTGCGTCTACATTAAAAGCCTGCCATGTACTGTACACACACGCGTGTACACATAGACCAGTGTCACCAGTTTTGTTGGGTTGCACTGCGTCAGCATCGGGCAGTTAATCGTTAGTAATTAGATAGAAAATTAATCAACCCTTTTTATGATCAATAGATTTTTAAAGACGTTTAAGGCAATAATCCAGGAGAAATGCAAAAAATGTGCTAGTTTTAGCTCAAACATTGAATTTATTTGAGTTGGTTGGACAAAATAAGCAATTTTGAGATGTCAGCTGACAGTTTGTCCATTGAAGGAATAGCTGGCATTTGGGAAATCAATCCATCTCTTTCTCAGATGAGAAGATTGATGCAACTCTCATGTCCGTACACTAAATATGAAGCTACAGCCAGCAGACGATTAGCTTAGCTTCGCTCATTGGGGAAATTCAATTTGATCAACTCCTCATTGGGGAAATTCAATTGGGGATTAATAAAGTACTTCTTAAAGACTGTAAACAACGGTAATACAATCAGCCGAGGAATGTCATTGTGCCTCGTAATTGTCCTGCATATATAAAACCACAGATTTACATTTTTACACCTTGGTTTTTGTACAAATTAAAAACACCAGATATACAAACTATTCCCAAACCACTCCCAACACTTCTTCTCACTGACACGGTTCAAATAACTTTAATACCACCAGCAACTCCAGTAAGTATGTGGTGACAGCATGTGGAGCAGTCCCCTTGGGTGTTTGTTTAAGTCATCGTGTGTGTGTGTGTGTGTGTGTGTGTGTGTGTGTGTGTGTGTGTGTGTGTGTGTGTGTGTGTGTGTGTGTGTGTGTGTGTGTGTGTGTGTGTGTGTGTGTGTGTGTGTGTCCCCCAATCTGGTCACGGTATGTCAAATCAATTCCACATCATTAGGAGTAGGGCTGAACGATTAATTGCATTTGCGATAATATCGCGATCTGATAAAACGAGATTTTCTAACCGCAACGTGCGCGATTACAACGTCATCACGTGACGCGAGCGAAAGAGTGGAGAACTCGGCTGCATCAACTTTTCAAGCGGCCCTTTAACCTGTTGCGCAATGGCCTCGGGCTCGACGGAACAGTCAGCAACTGACACAGCTGAGACTTTAGTCTCGAAGAGGAACAGCACGTCGGTGGTGTGGAACTATTTTGGTTTCAAAAAAGAAGATGCTGCGCAGCGTCAGGTGATGTGCAGCGCATGCCGTGCTCCTGTTGCTACTTCACGGGGTAACACTACAAACTTGTTCCAGCACTTAAAAAAAATACCACAAATCAACGTATGACAGCTGTATGGCCAAAATGCCGAGCACCAGTGCGCCAGACAAGCCAAATACCTCAAGACAGGGATCACTGACCGAAATGTTTGAAAGCGTCACTCCATATGAACGTAATTGAAAACGACACGGGGAAATCACTCGGGCAATAACCGAGTTCATAGCCAAAGATATGATGCCTCTCAGCACAGTGACCAAGCCTGGGTTCATGGCATTGATAAAAACGCTTGATAAACTGTACAGGATACCCTCCCGTACATATTTCAGTCAGACTGCCATACCGGAGCTGTACAAAAAGTGCAAAGAGAAAGTCGCCACGGAGCTTAAAACGGTGGACTTTTTTGCTACCGCTACTGATCTGTGGTCAAGCCGCACAGCTGAGCCTTACCAGAGTCTTACGTCTTTTTACGTCTTTTTAGCACATGAGGGAATATTGTGACTTGCACTCGCTCATCCTTGAAGCCAGCAAAAGTCAATATGCTGGTTTTCTTAGCAAAAAATCGGTGAGCCACTGAGAACAAAACTGTTGGATCATTATGGCTGGCAGTGTCATCCTCTTAGTGAACTTTAGTCTGTGTGGTGTGTTATTGTTGTGTACGTCAGATAAGTGAGGTTGATCTATATTATAATATTCAAATTGTTTTTTTATTGTCTAATTTAAAAGTGCATTTCTCCGTTTTTTTTATTTATAACTTTATTTACTTTGAATTTACAAAATATTTTCAAAGTAGTAGAGGCAAATTCTGTTTCAGTTGTGTGAAATGTTACTGACTTGGGAGCAGTAAGATACATATCATTTTAAATTTTGCAGTGTTTACAAAGTGCATGCCTTTGTTTAAATTACTTAAATGCACAGTGGCAAAGCCACAGATGTTTCTGTAATGAACAGTTCAATAAAAATGTCATTTATTTCAAGTTTCATCTTTTTATTTAATTCTAACAAATAGGCCCAGCCAATGGGAAAGAACATTTTACACTAAATGTATCTAATATTGTGTTGGTCATATTTAAAGCATTCATTATGTTTTGTTGGGGAAAAGAGAGGATACAATTTAAAAAAATAAAAATGTGTATATTAAATCGCAATTGCAATATTGGGGAAAAAAAAAAAAATCGCAATTAGATTATTTTCCCAAATCGTTCAGCCCTAATTAGGAGGCTAAATTGGACTTCTGTGGTAACTCAATTACATCCCTGGGGGCAAATGTCTTAAAGCCTAAAGGTGCTATTGCCATGACCTGTACACCTTAAAGAAGGAGGGAGGAAATGAATGAAAGATGGTAGGAAGTACATAAGTAGAGAGGGAATTTAGAGAGAATTCAGGGAAAAGGGGAAATGTTAAGGAGTGGGAGGAGGGAGGATGAGGGGGCAACGAAATTCCCCAGAACCCCCATGTCCCTGTCTGAGTAACTTCCTGCCCACTTTCCCACGCCAAGAGAGAGAATGGGGGAGATTAGAAGTGTTGTTACAAGAAATTAAAGAGCAATAACTCTGATGGGAAGGGACCACGTGAGAAAATGCATTTATGACATGAAGAGGGGCACGAGGGGGAGGAGGAGGAGGAGAAGGAGAAGAAGAAGAAGAAGAGGAGAAACGAGGGAGGGATGGGAAGCAGTAAGATGGAGAATGGGGAGGAGAGAAAATCTAGATAGTGAGACAAAGAGCGAGAAAAGATGGAGAGCAGAGAGGGAGGAAATGTCATCCTTCAGTTTATATTAGAGGAACAACTTTTACCTTCTCTCTCTCTGATGGCTACCAGCTGCCCCCGAGACAGATACAGAGGGAAGTAAAGGGGGGGACACATCGAAGGTGGATTAGCCGTGTAGAGACAGGGCAAAAGCCAACAGCAAAAGTAATAAAGGATAGCCAAAGTAAAACAGAGCGACAGGGAGGATTAGCCGCAGTGCCAGGTGCAATTCAGCTCATCCCGCTGTGGCAGGTCCTCCGCCAGGACGACACTAAATCAAAAGGTTCCCGTCTGTTTATTGGAAACGTCATTTTAGGTGACGAATCACCTACGCTGGCAACGCCGGTGTGGAAACTGATCGCAGAAACAGTGCCATGAATAATACCTCACCTGGTCGGCCCTGCTTGGCCGTGCGGAGAACAGGCTTTACATGGTGTTGCTCTTTAAAGACACACGGATGATCAAACACAAGCCCATTCTACCACCCTGTGTCTATTCTCTGTAAACAGCATATTTGCTTTCCAACGAAGGGAGGGTAAGATTGATATCTAGTGAACAAGAACATATCCAGTGCAAGGACGTACAAAGCATTGTAATCTGCAATAGAGGGACGGTTAAAAAGGCTAGAAAATGGGACGATTTTTCTCCAAAAAGCAAAAAAAAAGTGTATGGGCCTAATTAATTTTTTTAGCTTTTAGAACATGTTTTCTTTTCGGTCGAATTAACTTGATTGAGGACTCTAAGATCCCTTCCTTTATCCGCTCTCCTCCATCTGTCCTGCTGTTATTTCACCTCCAACAGTCTGTTCATCCGCTAAATACTTAAAGCATCAGTTTAGGTTGCGAATGTAAAGAGGAGGTGGAGGGGTTTAGCCAAGAGGACAGAAAAAGGACATGCACAGCGGGGTCAGCAGCAGGCTGCAAGCATATGCTGGAACAGATGTGTGTCCGGCATGCACTCTGCGTTCAGAATTGAGGAATCGGTTTCCAGACTGGACACCAAGGGCCCTCAGCCGCCATTGAAGGGGTGGCAACCGTTCCCAAACAAAAAAGGGAAGAATAGATTTTTACCGTTTTTAACTTAAAAGGGTATACAATAGGAGAATGTCAATGAGTTTTCCCTGGACAGGCAGGCATTAATAAACAGTTTATGCAGGGAATTCTGTTTCAACGCCATCAAATGGGTTTCAGTCGTCTGCAGCGCGCTTCCTCTGAATTTCATGCGGCACGTGAACCGTTTGAAAGTTCGGAAACTGATGAAATATGCACGGTTTAATTGAAGCGGCGGCTTGAAACAAACCTGCCATAAATTAGTGGTGTGGGATTATATCCCTCCAAGGCACTACATCAAACAGCAGTAACTATGTTACGCTAACCTTTGGCGTGCCCTGGATGTTTATTTTTACGGTCATTCATTTGAAACCTTCTCATAAAATGTAACCCCCACTCGATTTATTATTACTTATTATATTCCATGGGCATAAATTATCATGAACTCTGTCAACTACAAATGTATTACTCATCCTTCACTGATCATGTTGGTAACATCTTTATCTCAAAGACAGGTTTAAAGAGGCAGAAGTGGACCTGCAGAGAAGGCAAAGTGAGTGAGAGAACGCAAACTGCTGCTTGGTGGGTGTGTCTCCATCGGTTCACGGCCCCGCCACGGCGTGGTCGTGTCTGTCGGCGACAGTTGGTTGTTATCTCACGCATTATGGGAAATTAAGGGTTCCGAGTACATGCACACGTCAGAGGTCTTGTAAGCCGAACATTACGCAAAGATGGAGAGAGGGAGATAACTGTGAGAGAATAGGGATGGAAGGGGGGAGGGGAACAGGGAGAGATGTCAAAGATTATCAGAAAAGGATGGGAAAGATTCATTCATTCATTTAATATCAGGAACAGCTGACCGACCAGAGGAGCAGGAAGAACATTGTTCTCGAGAAAAGACGTGTGAATGCCATTCCAAAGAAAAGGTGTCAGGAAAGAGACGGAAACAAATGATACATTGGAGAAGAAAAAAAAGAAAGAAATATAGATAGTTATTTAAAGGAAAGTGTTAAACAAAGTGAGGCCTGAGAAGAAGGGGACACGAAACAGATGGACATACGTAAACAGAAAGGAAACGGATGGAGGCTGGCAAGAGGAGGAACACCTGGAGAAAAAGTGGAAGGACCAGATGGATATACAAAAGGAGGAAGAAATGTAATGAGATAAAACAGAGTTACATTGGAAATTTGACAAACAACGTCTGAAGGAGAAAGGTGAGAAGAAGGAGGCAGGAGGTAAAAATGATCTCTCTGAGAGAGTGAGGATGGAGGACAGATGAAGCAAGAGAAAATTATATTGAATCCCATTTGTGGACCCTAGACTGGTTTCCTCTATAGTAAGTTA
>JBAMJR010000111.1:8432500-8465000 GCA_038501785.1 Myoxocephalus aenaeus | reverse complement strand
AAAGTCTGCGTAACAAATGCAATCTAGCAGAATTGATACAAATCAATTTCTCAATTAAGCGTGATACTGAACTAATTAAAAGACAAGCAACTTATCCAACGTTACGTTATCACTGTGTAAGAATCCATAAAAGGATTTTATTAGGTTTTATTCATGTATATGCACAATAATCATGCTTGCCTTAATGGAGGGATAAACATTGGTAGCTTATAAAACAGATACAAAAACAAACTGCATCCCTCAATTCAAAAATACATTTTTAGAGAGATTTGCATATAATGTTATAAGCAGATTTCGTTACCTTCAGACAGAGACCGGCTAGCTGTTTACCCATCTTCAGGCTCACATTAAGCTAATCATGCTTCTCATCTATCAGTACACAAGAAAGTGAATAAACGTTGAACTATTCCTTAAAGGAGTCTCCTCAGTTTTAACTTTAGCCCCATTCCCAGGAAATGCACGTTTTGAATGCATTTCAAGCTGAACATACCTTGAGTTTAGGCTCCAAAGTCGGCTAACGGAGAAGAAGAGAGAGCAGGAGTGGTGGATTGGGAGAAGGACATAAGGAATATACAGGCAGAAGGTGGATATGAGAAGGATTGGAAGGAAAGAGTGAAGGTTGAAAAGGGAGAAATAAACAAAATAAAGTCAGGAGTAGAATGAAGAGAGCACGAGATCAAAGCCGAACCACATCATGAGACCTTAATAAGCAACCGTGAATTCTGTGGTTTCAAAATGGGCATCCAACTCAGAGTAACTGAAGCCTGAGCTTGAATATCTGGGCCCATAACGACTCAAGCTTGTTCATCTTTTTTTTCCTGGGTTTGATTTCCTGAGTCGACAGAAAATGATCACAATACAAAAACTGGAAAGTTTGGAAGGCCCAGTTGTCCCACAGCCTATCAGTGCTGAGAACAGAGCAACTACCATCCGTATCAGTGGGGACGACAAGACGCAAATCATTTGCAAATCAGAAGGCCTGCCTTGGGCGATAAAAGGCAAATGATACTGTTGCTGGTCAACATGCAACATACACACTGGACCTTTGAGTGTATGGTTCCCACACACACACACACACACACACACACACACACACGTCTGGATAAAGCAAAAATTAATAGGTTCTGTTCTGAGTTTGTCACACCACATAAACATGTTTTATCAACCACCCTACCAAATTTTTATGACAGCCCAAAAAAAAGAAAAATCATAAAATATAGTTTTAAGATCGTGAAGAAAATAAGCAATATCCTCTTCTCTGAAACCCTGTGGGCGTGTCTACCGAAGGCTCTGAAACCACACCCAATCGTGGGTGGGAGTTGATTACATAATGTACAGTTACAGTATATACCACATGTTGGCCTTCTCACCTTTGCACACTACTTTTGCAGAATATAAACCCTCCCTCATGCTCTATGGGCCGAGTATGCGCACCAGGGTTTAGCCTTATGCTAACGTGAATGGAGAAAAAAAAAGAGAATTTAAAATCGTCCGGCTCCAGACGTTCCAAATATTAAATTGGGCTGAATTAACCAAATACTTAAACAAGTCATTTTGCAGGGGTTGTGAGGCCCACAACGATTTATCCACTGTTTAACAGCTGCAACAACGGAGTAGGCTAAGACGGAGCATATGACGCAAGCACAGGTTTAACAGGAACAAGCATGCGCCGCGCTCTTATGTGCATCCTGAATGACACAGAGAGGGCCCGGCGGTCAGTAAAAACTTAGCTCATGGTCTACAGGCCCACCGATGTGGTGGCCCACCAGGATCTATCGTGGTTTACCAGACTGCCAGCTAGCAAACTGTAGGCTGTGGAAAGCAAGTGTTGTAACTCTCGACTGAGCAGCTGAAACTGATGCCATGTGCTCTAGTTATTGTATATTGTTAGAGGAGGGGTTAGGATAAGGATGGCTGTCATGAGTCATCCAGCTTTGACTTCAGACCCGCCCAAAAAAACATGTATAACATGTATAATGTGTTTTGAAACTAATCTCAGATTTGACTGCAAGCGGATGACTAAACTGTAGAGTCACGCCACAATATTTAGGACTCACTTGAGATTCAACAGTCATGTTCTAGTACATTAGATTTTTATATTTGATTAATAAGAGACAACTTCATAGTTAAGAGAGATAGAAGTAATCTCATGCATCTTGTGTTACAGTGGGATGGTATTACTTTGATAGCTCAAGAGCTGTAGTGATGCTGCTGCAGGTGGAATAGAAACCTCTAAAGTCTTCACCCTTCAATATCTCCCTCTCACCTGTATTTATTGGTTGAAACAATAAATGGTGTATCTAAATCGATTCACGGCGGGCTCAGTTTATGTACCTAGTTGGGGAATTCCACTGGCATCGGATACACACATATACATTTTCCCAGAGGAATGTGATCTATAGGCTCATGTGACCAGTAATACAACATCGCCCATGTTGTCGTCAAGCCACACACACACTTTGGGCCAGATATATTTGCATGTTGTGACCGCTGAGTTTTACATACCGGCAGTTGCTTTCTAGTGCTGCCCCTCACCGTGACGCACACGTCTGTTACACTTTCCTTAATTCATCTTTCAGTCTTTCCTTAATTCATCTTTTCATGTGTATTCACTAATCCACTCACTTAAATAATTTTATGTGGTTTTTATTTTTACTAGTCGTTTATAAATCAGGCAAAATGTCAAATATTCTGCAATTCCAGCATTAAAAACGTAACTTAAATCCAATGTATCATAAATTGAATATGTTTGGGGTTTAGACGGTTGGTTGGACAATCTGAAGACGTCGCGTCACCAGAATTGTACTGCCAACTTTTTCCACTAAGTTCCAGCATCTTACAGATCAAGGAATAAATAATGAACAGGCTAATAATAATGAATATAGTCATTCATTTGTCTTTACCCACTTTTTCTTGCTAAGCGTCACTGTAACTGCTCTGTAAAAGAAAGTTTTATCACACAAAAGGTCACTATAGTTTCCAGCTGAAATGAAGGCAAGAAACCTAACCATGAAATCATTACCTCATGCCCTCCCCCCACAGACAACTTGTTTACCATCAGCATACACCCTATGGTGCGTTCTCGGTGCGAGAGTGGGTGCTACGTCAATAATTGGACCTCACCCCACTCCCTAATTAACTGCCATAAGTAGAGGCCTTCTGAAGTCTCGCCTCGCTTCCTTCCCTCATTTCTTTTAATGTCTTTCTCTCCCTGTCAATCATCCCTTCAATACATTCTCCCCCATCACTTTGAGTCTTGCTTTCCCTCCTTAATTGATTAAAGACCAGGTCTCTTTCTCCAGACCCCCTCCAGATGCCCTGACCCTCTGACAAACCCCTTCATTACCTGGCCGTAATGTCAAACACGCACACAAAGTGAGATGGACCACCCTCTGAGGCCGAGGTCTTACGTGGACTGACACCAGCTAATGAGTCCCCCTTGAAAACCCACAATCTATAAGGGCATGCACGTGCAGAAAGACTCACGTGGCTTCGGCATCTCCTCCTAGATACTGCCTCCACCACAAATTAATGAGTGTTAATGAGTGAGTCAGGAGAAACTGATTTCAAAAAAAGAAGAAAAAGAAAAGGCGACATCTCCGAGCGCACCTTTGGTCTGTCATAACGTATGCATGTTCAGGGGCAGCTTGCGGGAGGGGCCAGTATGCACTTAGTGCGAGTGTGTTTGAGCTGCTGCTTTGGCAACATGGTAAAAGTTGACAGTAGGTAACCTTTGGACTCTCTGGAGGGGGGGGGGGGGGGGGGGGGGGGAGAGAGAGAGAGAATAAGCTATAGAATATGAAACAGAAAGGAGGTCAACACAGTTAATATGTAGTGAAGTGGTGAATGACGTGTGGTAGATGTGTTTATCAGAACAGCATTATATACTGTAAGTGTAAACATATCAGGAATTTGAGGGCACTCTGGGACTAATTTCTCCATAGGGGTCATTTAACCTCCATCCACTCAGGAAATGGACAGACATTTTCAGACAGCCTCTCCTGGAAGTCTTCAGGAAGTCTTCAGTGTCGTACTCAGCTATGAGTACAACAACTGAGAGAAATAGATGTGTAAAGAATTTAAAAACAGTTACGGAACTGTTTCGTATAAAAAAAAAAAAAGAAGCAGTCACAAAGCTGAAAATCAGGTTAGTTTTCTCATGAACTACATTGTCACAGGAAAACCATGAAAAGCAGGTGAGTGCGTGGTGACAAACAAGACTTCTTGAAATATGGATTATACCGTCTATAACCCAATAGTATGGGCTGCGAAGAGTGGAGGACCCTTAAACCTATAGATAAACCCTTAAACGGGATATAACGAAAGAAGACAACCGAGGGGAAACAAAACTAAAGGACAGGAAGCCGACAGAGACTGGAAGAAGGAGGAAGAGAGAGTGATAGATATGGCCGCAGAAAGAATGGGGAAGAGATCACACATGTAAGATACAGACACACAACAAGGTTACATGTGTAGCGAATGGAAGCAAGTAAGAGTAGAGTCCAGATGTCAGCCCCACACTTCACATGTGGCTGTGGTTGACCTTCCACCCCCACCCCCTCTATCCATCCATCCATCCCTCATTTCTCACCACTATGTCAGGATGTCAACAGTGATTCTCGGCATGGCGTCAGACCTTCGCACAAGCTTGTGTTTCCTCCTCCTCTCCCTCCCATCTCCTAAACATTTACCCTTGCCCTGACCGATAATGACAACTTGTGGCTCGTTGCTTCCTCGCGTCCATCTAGTGCTAAACCGAGGCATCCACTTTTATGATGCAGGCACACAAGAACAGTTGGCAAAAAAGCGGGGCCCATTATGTCCCCCCCCCCAAACGGTCACGATGACACAGCACCGCCGATTACGGAAGAGATCCGCTTCCAAAGATGGAAACGTTTTTATTTCGGTATATCAGCTGCAACATACTCTTCAACACAGCGTATGTACAGCGTATCCACTGTAATGCACGTTGTGTCTGCAACACGGACTGTGTAAGAAGTCATTAAAATATCATATTTCAAGAGAGCAACAATCGTTGGAGGCTGCGACAGTGGATATTGTCATCAGTGCCGTTCCTTTTAAACAAGATGTGCAGGATAGCCCGATAGACCATCCTGATGCACTGACAGTCAGCCAAACCACGGTAAAACCGGGGATCCCAAAAGTGTCCGTTTGGTTTGGCAACAAAGTACTGATAAAAACGGAGGACAACAGAGGCATTAAAGTGTCTTTAGTGTCCTAAACTGTTGCCAACATTATAGTTTGGAGCTCCTCAAAGTGAACTGCAGTGCGGTTCTGTACGGTCTGGCTATATAATCCCGACCAAATTGCAAGAAAACAACATAAAAATGCCACATTTTTAAATGATGCATCATGCTTCACAGACATTTGTAAGCTGGAGCCAAAAGCGTCGCATTCCCAAAACCGTCCAATTAATGGGCAGATAGTGATTCCATGTGACTTTGTTTATAGACCCTGTTCTGCTCGTAATTGTGCAACGTGAACATAAACAAAGCAAACCCAAGAAATTGCACTTTTCCCCCATATGGTTCTGAGCAAAGAAAACATGTGTTCATAGCCCGAGATGAATTATTCTTTTGTTTTTAAAAACACAAAAAGTGTACATATACAGTGCGTGTTTCGAAAGTATATTCATGCAAAGGCGCATCATTTACAGGAAAGTGGACTTTAATACCACGCGCAAATAGAAACCATTTGAATGCAACAGTCTGCAACTGTTAATATTAGGTGTGCAGATGATTTAGTATTTCTACTTTCGTGCACTCCGAAAGAGAGCCGAGCTGCTCTGCAGACACGCTGTCTGTCTCTGTGTTTAATTGGTTGTTTGGGAGGAATTTTAACTGAATTCCAGTTGGGATTCATCTCAATTGAATTGTGGCCGGGCTTCAGAGGGCGGGGCAGCAGCAGCAGCAGGCGGAGAGGGAGGGTGGGAAGGAGAGAGAGGGGGAAATGGTTTGGCTCTGGAGCCTTACAACAAGCTCCAACAGGAAGTCATTCAACGGGAAAACACACACCCAGAACAAAACAACCACACACGGACACACACACACATATATGAGCACACGTGTGTGTATACAATCCAAAACACAAAAGAGAGCCGGACAATTTGGAATGCATTCCTCCTCCTCCCCCCTACATGAGTCAGAAAGTAAGAGTGTGTGTGTGTGTGTGTGTGTGTGTGTGTGTGTGTGTGTGTGTGTGTGTGTGTGTGTGTGTGTGTGTGTGTGTGTGTCATTTGATGGGCCTTCAGTAGACTGCAGCGCCATTTCTGCGACAGATGAGTATCGGGTTGAAAAGTAAAGGAGTAAAAAAAAAAAAAAAAAAGAGAGAGGCTAAAGGATGAAGGGATGTGAGGGGAAGAGACAGGAGATGAAGAGCAACCATGTGGAGGGAGGGCATGGTGATGAGGAAGGAGGTGAAAAGAGCAAGACAGGGTCAAAAGTGGAGTTTTCATGTAAACAAACTGCACTGCCCTCGGGCACTCTGTGTGTGTGTGTGTGTGTGTGTGTGTGTGTGTGTGTGTGTCTGTGTGTGTCTGTGTGTGTCTGTGTGTGTCTGTGTGTGTCTGTGTGTGTGTGTCTGTGTGTGTCTGTGTGTGTCTGTGTGTGTCTGTGTGTGTGTCTGTGTGTCTGTGTGTCTGTGTGTGTGTGTCTGTGTGTGTCTGTGTGTGTGTGTGTGTGTGTGTGTGTGTGTGTGTGTGTGTGTGTGTGTGTCTGTGTGTGTCTGTGTGTGTCTGTGTGTGTCTGTGTGTGTGTCCTAATTCTGTTCCCACTTTGCCAAATCCTTAAAGCAGTACGCCACATTTTTTGGGACAGTAGTCCGATAGTCAACTCCCCTGTTAAAACTCAGACCCTTAAATAATCAATGTGTCCCCGGTAGACAATTACTTCTAAACTTTAATAGCACGGCTTTGAGACAAGCAGCTCTTTTGATTACAGTCGGATCCATCATATGTCCAGCTAGCCAATACATCTTAAACAAGCCTAAACGACTACGAAGCAGCGGCACGCTACATTTTCTTTGTTTCCATCCAACTGAGCCAAATTGAATCACGCTTTATTTGATATGGATTACCTTCAGAGTCTGTCCTCAGCTTGTAAAAGAAAAGTGCATGTACGCTGGCTTTAGAATCATTTACAAGGTTTCGAAGCACTGCCTTCATACCAGGCATTCAAATGTCCTATGAAGTAAAAGGTTGCGTGAGTAATTCAACCTCTCTTTATGTCTCTCTGGCCCCTATGCAATTCTGCCATTAAGCTATGTGAGAAAGTTGTAATTGTATGTTTATGTAAATCTCTTTTGGCTGAGTTGATCTCTTGTAAAAGAGACCGTGCATATAATGAGACGTTCTGGTGAACAAAGGGTTTAATGAAATGAAAGTAAAACAATAGAACAATTAGCTGTACAGCTGCAACAACTTCCTATTTCTCCGTGTTTGAGACATCGGCGTGCTAAAGTGTTACGATGGAGCCCAGGTGTAAATGATTCAGCTATGCAAGTCATCAATCGTCATTGTGACAGTCATTAAATAAGGTGATCACCAGGAAGACTTGCAGACAGTTGTGCTTTGCTTTATTGGAAGAAAACAGCAAGATGCCGTTTCTTCAACGACTTTCTGACAAGCTGGAGAGAAGTGGAGGGATCATTGTGTAACAATAGAAGATGTGAAGCCTGTCTCACTGAGCGGTGCCGGCTGGATAACTGCACCGTGGGGGGCTACAATGAACAATTGTCTATTAGCACTGATTAGTCCATCAATTCATTTAGTCCACACAACCTAAGAGAATAGTGAAAGATGCAATGCAAGCTATTTCCCAAAGTCCAAGGTGTAATCTTCAAGATATTTGATTTGCAATGATAGCAAACAGAGAAACGCAGCAAATCCTCACATTTGGCAAACTGGAACCACCAACTTTTCCCTATGTTTAACATTTTACCTTAAATAACAACAACAACAAAAACGTACAGCTTCTGTGATCAAATGACTGATTAATGATTCAGCACTACTTTAATGTGCAGAGAAGAAGCCTGAGCCAAAATAACTTCATAACACAACTCATTATTGAGAGACATTTGGGATCTGATGCCAGTGAAAGGGAGTAAACAAGGAATCGCTTGTCCCAACACAGCATTTACATGATGGATTTGGCAGGATATCTCCAAGATCACCTTACGGGACAGGAATATAAACACTAACTGATTGAAGATGGAATTAGTACCATCTCAACCGTGGACTTGTTTTATTATACTGATGTTCAGCATCTTTGACATCTTGTCCCCAAATAAAAAAAGCATTCCTACAATTATCCCTCTTCCACATCCCTGCTCTCCCAGATGTGTTCTCTCTCTCTCGCTATCTCTCTCTCGCCATTCACCCACCATAATTCACATGTTGACTTTTTGAGTGGGCAACAGCAAATAAAGGGGATGAAATATACACAAGCAGAAAGCATGCACATGTTTTTGAGTGTTCACACACTTCATCGGCAGCATAACCATTTCCTGGGAATTCCCTTTAAGAGGGAGAGACAGAGAGAGTCAGTGTGTGTGAGAGAGGGAGAGAAAGGAAGGGAAATCAAAAGGACATGGTATGCACTGTTTGCGTGACAAGACCCTTCTTCCGAGGCCACACACACACACACACACACACACACACATCACGTCACCATTGCAATGTGAAGCTCTGTTGCTGATAAGTGGTATTACATAAAAAAAACTTTGCTTTGTTTGGCGTGTGCAAGTAACACCAAACCTGACCACATATCTGCAAAGTATGCCTATGATGAAAGCCGTATTGGAACTATGGACTTTTACCTGCAATATTTCAATGATCCACACACACACACACACACACACACACACACACACACACACACACACACACACACACACACACACACACACACAGAGTCAGCAACTGGGTTAATCATTGATGGCCGCTCAGACACATGGACACACACACACACACCTACTTTCTCTACAGAGAAGATTACAGAATGGCCCTGCACTCTGCCTCAGAAAACCCCAACACACACACACACACAAGTATGGTCACTGCTGACATGGGCAGGCTCTTGTGAGGGTTGCCAAAAACGCTGCCACAGAAATACACAGAAGGAAAAATAGAGCAGGGGAAATAATAAAATCCTTTGTGTTGACATGATGTAGAATCAACTTTGAACAAACATTAACAGTACAATATGTCGTTCTTTCAGCTTAAAGTGCACTCAGATCCCCTCAAACGGAGGCAGTTTGTGTGAGATTCCCACTCAGACAGGTGCTTTCTCCACTAATCCGCTGGGGGGGGAAGAGAAGTACAGGAAGAGAAAGAAACAGGAGGTGTTCAGGTCTGAACTCAACCTGAGCCCGAAGAAAACCGGCTCGACAAGAATTCAACACAACACACACATTCAAGCACTGCTGCCTGCTGGTAACTTTTCTACCGGGAGGTATCTGATTAACGCACTCTCGCAGACAAAGGGGGGCTTCTGTGTTAAAAGCATTTATGTGAGGCTGTGCACACACCTGCACACATTGTCCCGGATATGTATCTGACACACACACACACACACACACACACGAGACACTAGTCTCGTGTGTCACTTCACGACAAGTGGGACTACTGTCAAAAGCAGGCTGTCACGTCTCGTCTCTTGTCTTTTAGTCAAAAGGTGGTCACATCAGGAGCTTTTTTTTTTTTTTTTACAGGGGGGGAGAACCGTAAAGATTCCGCTTCACTTTGAGGCTTTAATTAACAGCGACACATGCGTTTAAGAGCCCTCCGAGCACGGGACACGTTTCGTTCTCACCTCGTCCCACTTGATGAACTTGCCCCCCTTCTTCAGCGCTTCGTGGACGGACACGGGTTTGAGCTGCAGCGCGTGGACTCCCGGCTTGGCCCCGGCCATGGCGCGGGACTCCCTGCCCGGGTGCCAACGCCTAAACCCCGGCTACGGCGAGCTGGACTCCTCGGAAGGAACAACACACACACAAACCCGCTCTTCCTTCCTCCTCTTCCACCCCGGAGCTTCTTCTTCTTTTCCGGGGAGAGAGTGAATTACAAGTCCGAGGGGAGCTTTTTCAGACCCTGACCTCAAAAGTTAGTAAACGTCACCGAGAGTTTGAAGAACATGAGTAAAATCCAGAGAGGGAGAAAGAGAGACGGGACGAGACGAGACCGTTTCAGCGCGCACCGCCGCTGTCTTGTCCGCGTCCACGCACCGCGGTGGCGCGCATTCAACCCCCTCTTTTTATTATGAGCTTTGATTCATCTATTTGTTTATTTGTGCCGAATCCTTTAATCGCGCACTTGAGCCCGCAGAGAGATCCTTTCCTTCCTTCCTCCCATCTGGTCGACCCCTCTCCTCTCCCCTTACAAACTTTCTCTGCTTCCTCTCGCTCTCTCTCTCTCTCTCTTTCTCTCTTCCGCTCTTTCTCTTTCGCTCTCGTTCTCTCTCTCTCTCTCTCTCTTCTTCTTCTTCTTTTCTACTCCTCTTCTCCCTGCATGTTTTCTGTGAAGAGAGGGGGAGAAGATTCCGAGAGGAGAGAGTGAGAGGAGGGAAGTCAGAAATTGTGTAAAAGGGGTGTGTTTTAATTCAATTCCTCTCGACTGCCGCATGTGTCCTTAAATATACAGTGTGCATTGTCACGAACATGATCGCGCCCTGTGTGTTCTCTTTATCTGACATAATATTTGCTCAAAACTTTACCCACCCTTTATATGTTTACTTCACCGCTGCTCCAAATCCTGTAAAAACTACCGGCCGGAGCTTATTAAAGGTGCGCAGTGATTTAGTATTTGCACTTTCATAAAGTGTGGGGACTTGAAAGAGGCAGCTTAAAAAAAAAAAAGAAAAAAACAGAGGCTGTGATATCCTGACTTTTTGAACCAAAGAAATCAAGCTCCAAACGTCCTACACTTCCCATGATGCAACTAAATGTATTTCATCCACTCCTAAATGTCAATGTGTTTGCCACTTTGTAATACAGGCTTTCAGTTGGACATTTGCAGTCTCCAAACCAAAACTACTTTTATTTCTAATTTTATTTTTATTTTGTTACTTTGTAAAGCTTTTCTGGATCTATTTCTTTCATTCTGACTACATTGACCTTGATGTGTGAAATGTCCCCGTTTAATGAGCCCTCTAGTTCAGCAGTACAGATATTCAACTCAAGTGTATCTAGTGCCACACAAGTCTTCCATGCATTTTACCACAGGGCCAAATAATATAAATCTATGTTTATTGTAACAGAATACATCCACATATTAGCCAGGACTAATCTAAGGAGGCACAAGGTGATAAAAGGCATAAGAATAGGGGCGGGGGGATGTTTAATATTCCTGTTTTATTTGATGAAATACTAGATCCCTTCACCTCTTCAGGCATCTAAATACCCATCATTTAAAAGAAACTGTGAGCAACTCTTTGGTTTCTCTGAGCTGATGTCCTTACTGTTTATTTATATTACTTGATTTTCTATTTTTTATTATTCTTTTATTCACTTATGAGCAATGCTGCTGTAATCCTGTAATTTCCCCACTGCGGGACTAATAAAAGAATATTTTATCTTATCTTATCTTATAAGGCCTCGATGACGGGCCACAAGAAGACGCTTCAAAGGGATCGTGGAACATTTTGTGAAAAATGCACAGTTTAATGTCGATAGACGATGGGGAGTATAGCACTCTCATGTCTGTGCGCTAAATGTGAAGCTAAAAACAGCAGCTGGTTAGCTTAGCATTGCAACAAGACTGGAAGCAGGGGACAGTAAGACAGCTGGCCCGGATTAAACTACAGGCTTGTTTAAAAAGTAAAGCGCTGCATAGCTCCTCATATGTTTTGCATGTCAAATCTTAATCTGTAATTACTCATTTAAGATGTCACATAAATGTGGAGTAAAAAGTAGGCTTAACATTTCTCTTTGAAACGTAGAGTAGAACTATAAGGAAGTATCTTTCAGTTTTACTTTTTGGATTTAGCCGTCTATATATCTTGGCAAGAAAGCAAATAAGTGGATTTCCCAAAATGTCAAACTGTTATTTTGAGGGGCCACACACCATAGGTGAATGTAACCTTAATAATGCATGACTAATGAAAAATGGTGTAGGTCCATCTCTATTTAATATCGCAAACACACATGCCATTTGACTCCAGTCTGCAGGAAGCAAAGGTATAATTAAAGGCTGTGTTTGCCTTTAATGACTTATAATTATTTTCCTTGGTGTTGACAGTAACTATGTGGGCCAGTAATGTTATTAAAAACATGGTGGCAGCTCAGGAAATGCACAGTAATCAGTTTAGAGGTCATTCCGGGGTGCTGCTCAGGCAGTCAGGTTGTGAGATTAGGGATACATTTAGTAAAGGATGATGTTAAATCTGCAACCTATAACCAGCAAATGATTTAGAGGGTTCGGAGGAAAGGTAATTGAAGCCCCTGGAAGTCATCGGATGACTTTCCCCTGCCTCCTTTTGGTATCATGTTTTAGGAAGCGTGAAAGCAAAGGAGGCTGGCAGTTCAATCCCGTCCAAATCCCGCTGCCAAGCAACATTGGACTTCTCATAAAAAATAAAACACCCTACAGAGCAACTGATTTTTTGGCAATTGTTGCCATTCTCCAACTCCCTAACTACACCCGGCAGGAATGTGTGCTATGCTGCAGCCTGCTGACTGACTGACTTTGAGAAAACCTGGTGGTGTGTTGTTTCCTTACCAAAACCATCCCGAGGAAGAGGCGATCCAAAGGAATCAATCCGAAATAATCTGTCATGAACAGAAAATTCAAAACGGCTGGTGTCAGTGTTACATGACCCTAAAGGGAGCTGCACACATAGTGGGACATATGTTGTTTAACAATTCAGCAGCTAGACTGACTGCCATTGAGGTGGTTATGCATGTGTGTGTGTGTGTGTGTGTGTGTGTGTGTGTGTGTGTGTGTGTGTGTGTGTGTGTGTGTGTGTGTGTGTGTGTCTCTTTGTATATCTGAGCTGTGTGTGTTTTGAGTCCGGGGCGTAACTCCAGGTAGACTTGTTAAATTAATTTGATCTTGAACCACCACACACACACACACACGCACGCACGCACGCACGCACGCACGCACGCACGCACGCACGCACGCACGCACGCACGCACGCACGCACACACACACACACACACACACACACACACACATGACCTCTCATATGACAACAAATAAATGATGGACACATGCATATGCACTCTTTCAACAGTGCAGCACACATGCATAAGCAGGGATATTGTGTTTCTCTGCTGCATAACAAAAATGCACGCTATCGTTCCTCTCTATTCTTTTCAGCCAGACGATATCATGCTGAAGGCTGCATTTGAAGTGCAGGCACCTGTGGTGTCAATAGACGGCCTCCTCCCTCCATTCAGCCCTCTCTCTTTTTGCAAACACACTCTCGCTTTAGGTCTCTCTGTCCAAGCCTCTCTTCCTCCTCTGTGTTTTTTCTCTGTCTTCTGCTCACTCATTCCAACAGGTGGACATCAATAGGACACGGTGCACACAGGGCTCATCAGAATTAATGTGAATTAGGCAGCAAAATATTTACAAGTGTAAGTGTATGAGCAGGCTCGTTTTTTCTCCCCACAGAATACTTAATCGTTCTACTTATTGATTTGTAACTGCGCCTATAAGATCAACTTCTGATGAGGGTGCTTTGGTCCTACTCTCTCGAACCTGAGACCCATCTCAATATGATGATATCAGATTTTTTAGGTTTAGTGGCATGACATTTGGTTTATTCAAGATCCCAAGGGGATGAACCCTCGTGACTTTGGCAATTCCCTGATCCTCTAGCACCACCAGCAGGTTGAAACAACTCCAGATCTTCAGAGCATTATTATAGCAGCAAACAACTATAAGCTAAGAGGAGGACTGAAGGGAAATGTAAGGGGTATAGATAATACACGGGAAATTTAAATGGAGCGAATGTAAGATCTAATCATGTTTCGTTGTTTACTGTTTTGCGTCAGTTTAACAAGGTCTGTCCTATTTCCTGTGTCACATTCAGGAAATTACAAGTATTAGAAAGAAAGAATGTCAGCAAGAAAGATGGAAAGTATGAAGGAACGGGGTCGAGTTCGGAATAAGAGTAGGCTGTCAGGCACATCGTAATGGCCTGTTAATAAAGAGGGTTACGAAAAGAGAATACGGGGGACATCAGAGGTTAAAAATGGAACAAAGTGAGGGGACAGAGACACGTGGAAAAGAGTTTTGCAGAGAAAAGGAAAGAGCCACAACCACTCCCTCTCTCTCTCTCTCTCTCTCTCTCTCTCTCCTTTCCCCTTTCGAGGGAACAGCAGATCTTTCTCTCCAACGCAAAGCTGCTCACAAAGACACATTGTATTAGACACACAGGCATATTCAGTGGTCTTGCTCTCCTTCAACCCCCCCCCCCCCCCCCCCCCCCCCCCCCCCCCCCACGATACACACACACCACACAAGCATGTACGGTACACACACTAGCTTTAATTAAAAAAAGGCCTGACTCAGTCAACAGTAGCAATAAAAGGTTTATCAGATTACTCTCCACTGCGCTGCTGAGATTTTGGGCCTGAAGTCGCTGACAGTACACTCGAGACCGGACCCATCTGTCTCCATAACGCTGCACGGTTATTGTCTCAAGAAGCCATCATGTGAGCTTGTGGGCAAAGTGCTGATTATAGTTTTCCCCAGAAGAGGCATTCAGAGGACAATGCAGATGGATGTGACGGCCGGGAACCAAACTATCTTTCATGATAGTTCCATTCGTCACTGTCCCTTCCCCTGCAGCCTCAACATGCTCCAGGTGGGGGACTGCACCCTGAACTCCTGCTCCTTCGTCACTGTCAATGTCTGCAATATAATCCTGTACTACCATCCAGTGGCTGCGTGGCAACACTACCGTCCCCCTCTGTGCAGCGCTGGCTGGAATGTGCAACAGTTAGAATGTGGACACACTGGTTTCAGCTCTGATCTCCTGTGCTGTGAGAATCACGGGAGTGCAGACTACCTGTGTATGTGCACAGCTGCCAATCACAGCGATCCGTGTGAAGTGTATCGATCCGTGTCAAGTGTCAAGTGAAGTGAACCAGGGTAAAACCATTGTGTTTACAAGAGCACTTCATAAAGAACACATTGCTGAAGCAAGAACACTGATTGGGATTCCAAACTGAAATTCAGAACATGAAATGCAAACCATAGAATACAAGTCAATACGATGTTGGATCCAAACAAAATGTATATTTTGCAGTACAATTCCACGGTGTCTTCATATGCTTGTGTATATAGGCGTTATTTCTTTCACTCATCAGGTGATGTACAGTATGTCAATTCAATTCAGTTCAGTTTATTTTGTATAGCCCCAAAATCATTAATGAATTAATGAATGGGCCTCCCAGGCCCAGGGGCCCAAAGTGTTAGCCCCACAACCCCCCCTCCCCGACCTTGTCGACCTTCAGCTACAAAATGTCACTCAATGAGACACATACCA
Source organism: Myoxocephalus aenaeus (assembly GCA_038501785.1). Lineage (NCBI taxonomy): Eukaryota > Metazoa > Chordata > Actinopteri > Perciformes > Cottidae > Myoxocephalus > Myoxocephalus aenaeus. Next base: position 8,449,485 of record JBAMJR010000111.1, on the reverse strand, counting down.
ATCAGGAAGAGACCTCAAATTGACTACAGAGAATCATAAAACGACAAGAGACGCATGTCTGTGCCCAGAGGCCCGTTGTCACCTGATCCTCCGATGAATGTGCTCAACAGTCCCCCCCTGTGGGAAGATGACTTCCTCGACTCCTGGCTCCCCTGTGAGCGGTGAAGCAGAGAGGTCTGCCTTTCTGAGAGCAGTCCTCCAAACGAAGCTCCGATAGTCCATGTAAATAAAATAAATCAATAGCAGGGGAACTTCTGGTTTGCAGTGTCATGCCATGGTATGGGCTGTGTGTGGGGGAAATACTGTACGGTCACACTGCGGAGGAGGAAGTTGAGACTCATTTGTGTTCCTGCTATGTCTTTGCAGTACTTTTACTGGCATTACTTTTTTAAATGCAGGATTGTAAATGTACTCTTCAGATTGCAATTTAATTATAATGTTGATGATGATGATAACAACAAGAATGGACTTAGCCTGTATGGCTATTTGCACGCCCTGAGGTTCTTAGTGAGATTATTTGAGCTCATTATGGCATTTTCTCACAGCCATGCCGGGTACGAGTCGTGTACCTTTTCACTCTCCCGCCAAGGCCGCAGCCGTTTCATGGCATGCAAAAATTATACTGACTTCCTCTCCGAAGGTCTGTGTCTGTCTGACACGAAGTGGAAAGACCCAAATATCACAAACAGCTCAGGTCCACACAACTAGTTTGCGTATGCCTTTTCTTCGTTTACCTGGTGACACATTGTGGGGGGGGGGTGGGGGGTTGTGCAAGAGTGACTGCATGCCTGTATGTGTGTGAAGTGTACATTGAAGTTACCGTGTGTGTACGAGTGTGTGTTGGGCCTGTGCTTACTCAACTGTAAGTTTCAGACATGCTCACTGAATAATTCAGTTTTTTTTTTTTTCAAGTCTTGTTACCATGGTTGTCTGAAACGGTTAGGAGACACATACACACACACACACACACACACACACACACACACACACACACACACACACACACACACACACACAAACCAATATGAGCATGTTGACAGATGTGAACACCCCATAGACACGACAAAGGAGCGAGTGAGAGAGACAGACATTGTGAATTCTCTTTACATCCCCCTACACTTCACACTATTATTATTAAAACTCTTCTTATTAACCAGCCTAGCCGGGGTGCGGGGTTCCCGCTGTGACAACACAATGACAGACTGTGAAAAAAACTGGGACTGCTTTCCTGTTAATGGAACACTTCCAGTCTTTTAATATATATATATATATATATATATATATATATATATATATATATATATATATATGTTAAAGCTTTAGGATGAAATGTAAAAGTTAAGTCCCAAAACTGAACCCCCAACTAGAAAATCCAGCTGCTTTCCCCTTCCAGCGTGTGACCTTGGAAGAGAAAAAAACATTTAGCAAACATGGAATACATACAATGGGGTATGTGAGAAAACTGTTTTTTCAAAGTTGGAAAAAAGAAAACTACATTTGCCTTTGTTTTTTTCTTCTTCTTTTCATTTTTCCCCCAGTAGCGCTGCGTCGGATGCGCTTGAGTCCAGTCAGAGAGCGCGCACGCACCTCTCGTGGGGACAGAGAGAGAGAGAGAGGAGAGAGAGAGAGAGAGAGAGAGAGAGAGAGCGAGAGAGAGAGAGACGTGTGATTTCTCTTTGTACTGAAGGAAGAGTTCAGGCCCGGCTCTGCTTCTGCTCACCCTCTCTTATTTTTTTATATATAACAGAGTTTGCATGCTGTAAATAGCCCATTAAGCCGGTTACACTTTACGTTGCTCCGGATCCGTCGCTCCTGTTTGTTTTGAGGAAGCAGCCACAGCCAATATCCCTTTAAGCGATCTCTGGACAACAAAAGCATCAGGTCTACTGTCTTCTTCGGGGGATTCCGAGTCACACGTTTATCAGTCGGCATTTTTCTAGTGCGGAAGCCGCGCGTCCACAGACCGCTTCGACTCCTTTTGCCGTCGCCCTTTCCACACTTCCACATCTCCGTTTTTTTTTATTTAAAAAAAACAACAAAAAAACAGAGCGACCATGGCTGCTGTAACAAGCCCGGAGACGAGCCCTACACTCGCGGGTCTATTTCCAGACGCCGGGCGGCACCAAGGAGGAGCCGGAGACCCCCGTTCGGAAGCAGGGGACGCGTGAACCGTCAAATACGACCGTAAGGAGCTGAGGAAGAGGCTGAACCTGGAGGAGTGGATTATCAACCAGCTAACGGACCTGTACGACTGTGAGGTAAATACCCAAACAATATAAACCCGGTCTCAACAAAAACCGATCGAACGTATCTGCTGAGTGAGAGGGCTCCATAAGGCAGTTGATCAGCTCCGGGCATTGTCTCGTGTGTCTACAACTGTTGATAAATACATATTAATAGGGCCCTTTGTCGCTGCTTTTTGGCCTAGCCTCGCGTGTTCTAACCTATAGTATCTGGGCCATATGCAAGTAGGAGGATGAGGTAATGAAGATGGCAAACTAGGAGTGTGAGGAAGCTGATCATGAGCTGCAAGAAACAAAGAATGCATGTCAGCTCTTTGTAAATGTCAGATAAAGCCGCTGTGGTTTGACTCCAGCCCCCCCATCCACAGGTAGGCTGAATGTAGCTGATACAGCTTTATTACCTTATGGTGAAACAGCCAGCCTCTGCTATTCTCTCCTCTGATTGGCTTAAGCTGTTTTAAAGCACACCTGTGAGTTCATTTAATAAAGTCTTAATAGCTCACTGGAAATCATACCTGTGTCGTTGCATAGAATAATTAACTGCTGATTGGGGTGGACAAATTAGCATGTGTAATTTTTTGTTATTTAATATGGAAATTAGGAAAATAACTCTTTGTGTGTCTGTGTCTTTGGTTTATCTGGAATATCTCCCCCCCCCCCCCCCCCCCCCCCCTTGTGTGCATGACCCCTCCCTCGTGTCCATTGTCTAATTGCAAACCTTTGAGTAAAGCGACAGGTGAGGGAGATATCTTCTTCAGGAAGGCACATGCGGCGATACGGATAAGTCTAGTTGGAGGGACCCGGTCATGACGGAGGGCCTTATGACCTCCCGGGCTGCCCCGTGATGACTGAGCACAATCACACATCAAACCGTTGGTGGTGGTGAACGGCGGCTCTAATGTAACCTGGCGGGCGGCTGCTGGCGTCAGTAGTTGGTAAGCTCATGTCAACTCTGCTGAGCTGGCATTGACCCACATTCTATTCCTAGTACGCGAGGAATATAACGACTTAACAGGTTTGGAGAATTCCTAGTTGGCTGCAGCTGAGGCGAAATGGCAAAGATGCCGGGAGACAATTCACACATGTTAGCGCAAGGTCAGGCCCGGTCTTTGGGGATACAACAAGTTAACTTGTCGCAGACAGGTTGGCATTAACCAACAGGCTCTTCAGGAGGTCTGGCGGCTTTCACATTTACACCCGGAAAGTCCAAAAATCCAATCCACTGACAAACTATAACTAATCATAAACTATGTTATTCCAAGCCGACGTTAAACAAGAGTGTAAATCAGTTTCCAACCCCCTCCTCTTTGGAAACGGATACCTCTCTTATGTGAAAACCAGATTGCATTGCATTGCATTGAGTTTGACCAGCAGTTGCAGGGATATCCCGTGACACGAGGATCATAATAATAGTAAAGTAGCAGGGATAGTACAGAGGCTCACATGCCAGCAGAGGCGAATAAATGGCCTGAGAGGATTTTAAAATCAATGTGCTGTGATTGTGTGCCAATGATGGATTCATATGCTATGGATTCCAACCTTAGCAGAGTAAAAAAAAATATGAAAAAAAGTACATTTTCAGCAGAACGAGTATTTCTCTTCCTTTATTGGTTCAGCCGTCTCGCATCCATCTCTCGTTCACGACTCCACTCCACTTTGCACAGACAGGGTCACAAAGAGTCCACAAAAAAAAGCCTCACAAATGGTTGTCGCAGTGACAGCGAGAATCAATGTAATGATTTATTATTGTCAGATCACAGATACAGCAGATACTCACGAAACGGGATGTAGTGATTTATATTACGTCTATTTTTTGCTCTCCATCCACAGTGTTTCCCCCTCTTTGCTTTTCATCGTGCTGATCCCGTCTCTGCCTCGGCTGTTAGACAACAAAGAGATTAATTTACAGTCGGTTCACTGATGGAGACACATTGGCTCGTTTAGACGGGGAGATGGTGGAGCACGTGCTGCTCCACAGTGTAACTGGAGAGGCAGCTTCAGCCGGTCAGGGAGCGGAGTGGGAGAACGCTACTCCTCTTCCTCCACTCCCTGTGACCCTCCTTTTTCTAACCTTTCACTCATTTTCCTGCCGTGTCAACCCTTTTTGTTCTGATTCATGCCATGATCCACATTTTCACTCCCCACCTCCCTTCATTATTTCCCATCTCCCTTTATTTCTCTCCTGTCTTGGCTGCATGAAACCGGCATGGAGTGTTGTTCAACAGGGAATTCATAATGAGCTATTTTCCCTCATTCATATAATCCCTTTAAACATGCTACAAGCAGTCAGCCAGTCATTCCTGCCAGCCAGCGTGTCAGATATTCATCCAGCCACTTAGTCCGTCTATCAGTCACAGTTGCTGCGGGTAATAGTAAGGAGCCGAGCCTTAATAATGATGCCATGGCAACGATGCTTAAATGTTTACGTTGGTTAATCATGCAGTGGGAGAAACAAAAAGGTTGTATCCAAAGCTTGGTAAAAATGATTGTTTTCCCAAAGTCCCTGTTTTCATTGTTTGCTTTCAATGCAGGATTGTAATTATTATATTAGCCGGCTTTCGTGAATTCCTGCAGTCGGGTGTTAATGTGGCATTTGCTTTGTCGAAGAAATGCTCCCTGGTTGTGACGGGGTGCCCAATAGAGCGGTGATTCCCAGTGCTCGTGGAGGGGTAGCTTGAGTTCATCCGATTGGGCTCTGGGGGTTCATTAGACGACAAAGGTCGGCAACCGCACTGCAACAGAACCTCCAAATCCTCCAAGTCCCACTCACCTCACAGCTTATGTTATAACCCAACTGTAAACAGTATTAGGTGAAAACATAAACACTGAACTGGCAGCAAGTGTTTGGATTTCAGTGGGTTTACCAGCTGTTTCCTTAAGGATCGATGCCTTTGTCTTTGTTGTCATTGCGCCTCCACTCTATTACTGGCTCTGTATATAAGGTGCTAAGTGAGTTTGGGCACACTGGGGAAAGAGAAAGTGGGGGTGTTACACTCCAGTCCCGCTACTCCACTTCTCGTAGAAAATTATTTCACACAAGCCCCTCGTATCATTCCATGGCAACTGCTGTTAAAAATGTGAATTTGTCAGTAAAGGCTTGTTCTGCCTTCACGTTGCTTTGTTTTCTGCCGGTACTCACGCTGGAGCTGACCAGTAGCTACACAGTTAACAGAAGGGAGAGTGGGCGGTCCAATCCCCAAACTCCAGGGCCCTATGTGGCCACACACACACACACACACACACACACACCACCACACACACACACACACACACACACACACACACACACACACACACACACACACACACACACGCACGCACACGCACATAAACACAGATGGGGATACGAGTGAGAACAGAGGCAGGATTGGCGAGCAGGATGCAACGGACGGGGGAAGAGAAGGGAAAACAACTGGAGGGGATGGCAAGAGGAGAAGGAAAAAGTAGATGGAGGAGGCAGGGATGTCAGAGAGGGAGAACGTGCTCTTCTAACATGTGTCCTCTGCTATTGCAGTGATATGAAAGCAGTGCTCATAGAGTCCATTTCTTTTGAAAAAATGGCAGCAAATGATTGAAAAAATGGCAGCAGTGATTGATCAGTCGCTGAAAACAATCCGAAGACTTGCGACAGCTGAATAAAGGAATCTCACTCATCAAGGAGCTATAAAGGGAGTGTGTGTAAACGGATCATTTTCAGTCTGCAATAACAGGCAGTTAAAGAGGACAGTCGGGGCAAAAAAATCCTGGGATGTCTGTTCAAGTGAGTCATCCTGGCCGACACACACACACCAACACACACACACACAAACACACATACACACACACAGGACATTTGCTTAAACCTCACACTTTAAGGTCTGCATACCAATCAGTATTACCCTGTTCCACTCGGTGTGCGTAAGAGGTGACTACAAAGAGTGGTTGTTACACAGCGGGAGTGAAAGACTCCAGTGTGTCTTTGTAAACACCCCACACACACAAAACACACACACCAGCACACACTCACATACAGACATGGGCATGCCCACATTGTGTTAATAGCTTACATGTGGTTCTACGGTTCTATGTGGAACAGTCCTTTTCCTGTTTGATTGGGGGTGAGTCAGCATGCTGTAGCCTGACCCACTGACTGACCATATGAGTCTTTTTCTAAGACGCAGAGGGGAAAACAAGCTGGAGAGGATATTGCTGGGTGGGGGGAGAACAAGCGTGTGTGTTTTTGTTTTTTTGTGAGAGTGCGAGTAAGACCGGAAGGAAGTAAAGAACGTCAGGCGAGTGGAGGCCTGGATGAAGAAAGAGAGGGAGGGGAAGAGAACGAGGGGGCGTGAGTCATCCAGGGGAATGTTTAATGCATGCTATCAAAGGTGTGAGAGTCACATACAATACAGCTCAGAGGACAATAAAAGACTACATTAGCACACAACTTTCCCCAAAAAGTGCAATCAATGCAGACACCTGTTGATTCACACTCTCCACACACTCGTATGTCCGGCTTGGTTTTCACCAAATTTGCACAACATTCTGGCCGGGAATCACTTTTAAAAAGTAAGGTTTGCTTAATGTTAGGATAAGAGATGAAGGAATGTAACCAACACATTTGTGGTTGACAGTTCTGTCAGACAGTTTTATCATTTTTAGCTGACAGGAACTCCAGGTTCTCAAAATCCTTAGTAGTCTGTTTCAATTTCAAGAATGCATCAGACCGTGCTAGTCGCCTATCATCATGTATTCAAATACGTGAGCATGCAGGACCGTAAACAGTAACCTACAGCACCCAGTAACATAATTGTGAATATTTTTGGGTGTGCGTAACCTTTTGTGCGGATTCCTTTCCTGTTCGCAGTCCGCCAACCCTCAGCCCGTGTCATGTGTGACTGTCTAACACCTTTCCATCATGTAAAACCCCTTCACTGTTGTTTCAGCGCGAGCTAAGCCTGATGAGCCTGTCATTCCATCCGCTGTCACACAGGTTGGGCTGTCAGCCGAGTGTAAAAGGTTTACAGGAAACCATTTCCCCGTAACGATCACGGGGCAAGAGGGCCGTATTTGGAGATCCATTATGAAACTCCGAGCACCAGACCTAATTGCAGGCCGTACCTTGTTTAATGTTGAGGGACAGTTTACAGACTTACAGAGAGCCAGTTATTAACACACATCTTCCCGTGAAACAGCTGTGTATATTGTAATAGCCGTCCAGTAAATACTCAGCTGTTAAGATATTTGCTTCCATAAATATGACGACTAAAGCGCCGCGTCACCGCCCTGCTTCTTCTTTTCAAATGAGCTACAGACAAGCACTCTTCAAAGTCCTATTCACTGTTCTTTGATGCATTTTAAGACTGTACATAGGCTTTTTGATAGCTGCTCTGTGAAAGCTCCAGCACCCTGAGGACGTTTCTTTCAAAAGTGCTAATGGGTATAATACTGACATCGTCTGGTACGCAGGCCAGTGTTATTACCATATGTACCTCCAGGGTGTCGTAGCTGTAATAACTACTTTTAAATGTTATGAATATGAGGTTTTAGAGATTTTTTTTATTGGCCTGTTGAAATAATGAAACGAGCCACTGTCCCAATATGTTTGCAGTTGCAACAAGAGTTGGCAGCAGCCTCGTGGGGCACAATTATGATCAGGAGGTTTCTTTGTAATAATGCCAAACCGCCTGCAGGTTGAGTGAGGTAACACAGATCCACTCGGGAGGGTATTTTAGTCCCAGGAGGTGCATTAGAGCTGCTGCAGGGAAGCATACGTCAGTATATGGCTTAATTCACTGTCTCTAATTGTGCATATGTGTTTATTGCACCTTTTTGTGTGTCAATAACAGACTGTACAGGAGCTGTGTACAACGTGTGTCCTGATACTGTATATTTTAGAGAAGTTGACAGGACTTTCGCCCATGTATGAAACCAAAACTCGGTCATGTGACAGGATCTTGTACAATTAATAAAACCGCTCAGGTTGAAAGGGCTTTGGGAAGAAGCGGATGGATGAAAGATGTGTGGATAGATGGACAGACAGCTAGTAGGCAGATAGACAAATAATTAAATTTCTTTTATAGATTGGCAAAAGAGATGATAGTGAAACTGATGAATGAGGCGGAGAAATAATGTTAACAGTCCCTTCTGTTATTTACTATAATATATTAAAACAATGATTTATGTAGTTTGAGTATCAATACTAGTGTTGTATGTGTCTCAAAGATAACGTTGAGACATGTTTATTTCAAGTTTCAAGGTATTTCAAGGAAGGAACAACTGACCATATTTGGGCAAATAGTCTGATTAAGAATGACTGACTCATCAGAAAGGGAGTCAGGCTTTTTCTCACTCACACTCACACATACTCTCATTATGTTGGAATTAAGAGCATTAAATGAACAAATCAAGTGTTCAGTCATTTACCGCTTTTCTTGAGATTGTATGTGGATTATCATTGAAATCCATTTACAGTCTGATTCTATAAACGCGCTAAAATCCTAAAAAACTGTTTAATCCTGCTACTGAACACACTTCAGAGGAGAGTAAATGAATTGCCAGGCGGCTAAAAGAATAAATCAGTTACTGAAACAAATGAATGATGATATTGGGACGTCCACTTTCTCATCAGGGGTGTTGTTGTTTCAGACCATGTCTTGTCTCTTTGTCTTGTTTTTGTTTCGAGGTGATAATCTGCTGGAGTAATCTGTAAATGACTCAATATGGAATTGAACCAAAGCCTTTACTTCCTAGAGTGTCGCCAGTGTTCAAGAAGTCGGCGGTTGTGTTGATGATTGATCTTCATGAAAGAACTATAATGTTCTCTAATCCCTTTTCAAATCCACAGGATTAGGTCTCAGTGGTGGCAGAATGAATTAAAGGCTCCGCAAATAAAGTGGGTGAAACTCAAACTAGCGTATTGGATCACCAAAAACACTCCTGACTAAAACTGCCAGAACGACAGCGTAAGTCATTCAATGAATGACATGAGAAAAGAACAAATGAATGTTGGGCCCTTTGATTGTTTTAGTACTTGCAAGAGTGACATAAAGGACAATCGGCTGTAATCCTTTGCATGCATTCTTAATTTAATCTGCACGTAATCTCGTGTTTCAGGCCAATTGTAGTGGTAATGGCTTGGAGAGAGTGTGTGTGTGTGTGTGTGTGGGTCCTTCCTCGCACTCTTTTTCTGCTCGTTGAGTTTAATTTTTACTTGTTTGCTCCCATGGTAATTAGCGATTGGCGGTAGAACGGGAAAAATCAATTTAGTGCACCTCAGGCTACTTTTCCTGGCGTTCCCGAGACGCACACACACACGTCGATATCGGTCCGTGTGTGAATTTGTGGAGAGCCACAATCTCCTCCTCGGATGATCGGCCCTCTGCTGCAGGAGTGACCGGTTCAAGAGGAGATGCAGAGTGGAGGTGGAGGGTGAGAGTGGGCACTCAAGATGTGGCTTGGATTGTGTATTTCAGATGAATGCACGAGGCATTTTGTAATTTGAGTGGGCTGAAGGAAGGAAGGGAGAGAGAGAGGGAGAGAGAGAGAGAGAGGGGAGGGAGAGAGAGAGAGAGAGGGAGAGAGAGAGACTTTTTGACTTTTGAAAAATCTTTATTTTACTAAAACACAAACTGAAATAATCTGGAGACACGGTCTCCTCTTAGAGAGTCTCTCTTTCTCTACAGCCTGCGTGTAGACCTCCTCTCCTGCTGCTCTCCTGCAGCCTCCTTCCTCCTCTCCTGCTGCTCTCCTGCAGCCTCCTTCCTCCTCCGGCCTTCAGCTCTGCATCACCGCTCATCCCCGGACAGCTCTACCACGATCCTCCGCACCAGCTTCTTCACCCTGAACTGTTCCAGTTGGGTGAAACCTTCTCTGCCTTTCTTCCGCAAGAGAGAAAGAGCAGAGTCCCGCAACCCCTCTTTGTCCGAAAAGTGGTCCTCTAACTTCATCCCCCTCTCGTTCTTCGTGTCCTTGAGGAACTTCTGAATCCTCCCTAAGCTGTAGACCTTCCTATCACTCTTCCACTCAGGTTTAGACCCAGAGGAGTCGCTCTCTCCAGAGTACTCCTCCCCACTGGACCCAGACTCTGCCGTCCCTCCCCCGACTCTCCCGGAGCCCCCTGCTCCCTTTTTCGGCCGTGAGCTTCCGGCGTCCCCCCTGGACTTCCTCTTCAGGCGACCAGCTTTAGGCCCCTCTTCCTCTGCCTCCATGTCTGCCTCGCTCCCTCCCACCCCAACATCCTCCACACCTTCCTCTCGCTCCTCCTCCTCACCTGCCTCCTTCTGACCCCCGTCATCCCCCTGCTGGACCCCCTCCACTTCCTGGACCACGTCCACCGTCTGGACCCTGTCCGCCTGGAGCCCCCCCGCCTCCTCCTCCTCCTCCTCCTCCACCTCCTCTGCCCCCTCCTCCTCCTCCTCCACCTCCTCTGCCTCCTCCTCCTCCTCCGCCTGTCCTCCCACATCCTCCTGCTGGACGTCTCCCGCCCCCTCCTGACTCTCCACCACCCCCTCCTGACCCACCTTTTGGACCCCACCTGTCCCCTCCTGTGCTGCCTGGTCCTGAGGCTCTCTGCCCTCCGGCTCCTCCTCTGCAGCCCTCGGCTCCCCAGCAGGAGCTCCTGCAGCGCCCTCACCTGCCCTCCTCTCAGGACAGGCTCTGGCCAGGTGTCCTGGGCTCCTGCACACAAAGCATCTTGACCCTGAGGTGGCGAACATAACATAATCAAAGTCCTCGACTCTCACTCTGACCACGTGGTCGAGGTCTCGGCTCCTGTCATTTAAAATCATAAGCAGCTGCCTCCTGTGCGACACTACGTGCTGCAACAGCGGCGACCTGAACCCCGAGGAAACCTTCCTCACCTGGGACATGACTCTCCCAAACTTAGCCAGCTCCCTGACCAGTGCCTCGTCCTTGACGAACGGCGGCACATTGGACACCGTCACCCGGACCGCCGGCGTGGAGAGCGGCATGACGGCCACGGCCGCGCCGTTCACCTGCACCCCGCCCGCCACCACCACGTTGGCTTTCTCCACGCTGTCTAGAAACAGCACCACCCCCGCCGCTCATGCGGGCAGCGGACACGACGCTGCCCGTGCCCCACCACCCGGCCCACGGCCAGCCCGCACTCCTCTACGGAGCACGGGAAGCCCCGCCACCCTCACCCCGTGTCTCCGCGTCAGGCCGCTGTAGTCCATGCTGCGCCGCCCGGCGTGAGCCGAGCAGCCACAAACACACAAACACGAACCCAACAAAACCCCACGTACACACAACACACACAAACCCCACCGTGACACTACACACTATATTAACACTGCTCCAACTATGAAACTACCACTACCAACTCACACGATCCGCTCTCAGCTCTCCACCGCCATGCTTCCTCTCAGAGGGAGAGAGAGAGAGAGAGAGAGAGAGAGAGGGAGAGGGAGAGGGAGAGAGAGGGAGGCTGCATTTGTTTCTACAAATCATTAAAAGCTGCATGGAAATTATAAGCTAAAAAGTTAGCATATCTTGGCCTCGTGTAGTCGTTAGCCGGCACCGCTCGGTTGCCAGTACAAGTCTTCCCGAGGCTGGTTGTGACCCCGAGGGACCAGCCGCAGTGTTTTCCCCCTGAGAGGCTGCAGCACAGACAAGTCCAGTCAACACGCAGAAACCACTGAACCGTTCAGTCGGGCCAAACAAGCCCATGTGAGATTATTCAACCGCACTGCAAGCAGGACTTTGGGCAGCTTTTGGAGGGACTGAGGTTGGGTGACAATGAAGACTTTGCCTCGAATAGATTTCTCGCAAATATGTGTGTGCTCTGGGTGCTCAGTTTCCAAGATATATCTATATATAAATCGATATATTTCAACTCTACGAATGCTATATACAGTATATATGATATTGTTGCCTAAATACAGTATAAGAACTACTAAAACTACTTGCGTCTTAATTATAGTGATGAATGTTTCCTGGCATCATATAAAGTTGCGTTCTGTGTTCTTGGAGCCTGTTTGGTTTGGCTCTCTACTATCTGAAGCAACCCCCCCCCCCCCCCCCCCCCCACACACACACACAGGGACACGATGGCATGCCCACGTCCCTACCACCAGGCTCTGGAGGCTCTGGTTCCTTTTACTTTACGTGACAGAGCTGTTTTATCAGGACGTGAGGCAGCAGGAAGGCTGCAAAGACGAAGCATATGGAGGCTAAGGGGGTTTAAATAGAACAAAAAACATGTAGGAGCTGCGTGTGCATGGCTCTACTTCCACAGAGGTGATAAAACGAAAAGTTGTGTTCTCTCGTCTCTGGCTGAAAAGAGGTTGGTTCAGTTCAACTGTTTTGCCTGCGGCTCTTTCTCTCTGTTTTTCATAAGATTCAGAACAGGACATCAAATTCTTCCTGGGAGGAAGTACATTCACCTGATTAGACTTGCAATAGAGATGATAATCAGCCACACACACACACACACACACACAAACAAAAGGTGCACAATACATGCCCACTGCAGACTGTATTAAGTACATTGCATTGTATTGATTATGGATTGTTGCGGCGGTTTATGGTTTATGGCTGTGTGTAAGCACCACTTACATTAATTGTGCCTACACACAAACACACACTCACACACACACACACACATCCCGTCAACTCTGTCCTCCTCAACAGTTTCCCACAGATAGCGCTCCCCTCCCCCTCGCTATCGCCCATGTTCACGCGGCCTGACAGGAAGTCGCTGGGTGCTCTGGTGTTTTAACCCCTTCTGCACGTAAGAGAAGGACCGATCCTATCTTTATTTCCCAGGGTCACTACGTTTCGTGAGCCCGTCTGGTCCTGGGAGGAAGGGAAGGGAAGGAAGGGGTAGAGAAGGAGGCCAGCAATATCTGTCATTCAAAAAGCTGCAGATCCCTGATAAGCAATCGGGTGAGGGAGACAGAAAGAAGCAGGCGATGACTGACACGATGCGTATACCGAATCCCCGCACCCTCGTCGACCCTCTCGTGTTCCCCAGTAAGTGCCTCGCAGCAAGGTGGCCCAAACGCTATGAACTGCTCTGTGGGCTTTATGAGCAGCAGTGAGCAGTAATGCCAACCAGACAGGAAGGGCATCAAAAGAGGCCTAAAGATAAAGAGACGGAGGGAGGAGAGCATGGCAGGAAGTGGGTTCATGCCAAGTAATTATTACACTATTGCCTTGCTGGTTTTATCCTGCGTGTGTGTGTGTGGTAATCAGATGACAGAAGACCAAATTAGATCAGTCACCATGGTGGGTGGCATGAATTACCACCTTGAGATGGCTTGCAGGCAAATTTACAGCTCAGTTTTTACTTTGAATATCAGTTGTTATTTTGACAATAAAGGGGTTTGGTAGCTTCTGTAGTGTCATTCATTTCTTAGCAGGCCACTTAGTCATTTATTAGGTAACATACTTCCCACAGGTGTTGCCTGCAGGTATTTGCATATCATCGGCACAAACATCCTTAACTTCTCCTTAGTTTTAAGTTCCTGTAGTTTTAATGGTTTAGTTCCATTTTTACGCTGTGACTCAGCTCTCGTTTTTATTGCATGTGATCATTTCTGTCTCAATCCTTCGGTGTTTATTTAAGAAACAGGCCTGCGCATGCATATGGTGTGTGAATTTGAAGGTGTGCTCATCGGCTCATCTGTGAGCCTTTGCGAGCTGCAGTTGCCTTTTAAAACCTCCTCTGCACCCTTAGTCAAATATAATTATGTGAATCTTTGCAGAAGCACGTTTCATCCATAAGCCAATCTTGTTGAACTTGAGCAGTGCACGGAGAGGCGCGTTTTCCTTTTGCCTCTTCTCTTGGTCAAGGTTCAAGGTTTTTTTATTTTTACGTCATCAAATGTTTCACCAAAATGTTAGTTTTTTTTTTCCCCTTCCATCGAGCGTTTCGAGCCACACTTTCGAGCCTTCAGCCACACTTCTGCTTTGCCCTCCTCTGCACTTGCCTCTTCTCTCACCCTCGCCTTTGTCTGTCCTTCTCTTGTGAGGGTTCTCAACCTGAGAGAACCGAGATGACGCACAGCGACAGCCGATACCATCTCAGCCGTGCCTGTGCTCCCACCGCCTGCAGGGAGGTTGTGGGTCTGCAACTTGTCGTTCACACTTATTTTGTACCTGTGTCACGGTGCCAAGTCGACCGGCATGGCGGTAATAGTTATAATGGAGCACACACACACACACACACACACACACACTCCCCCACTCGGTTATGCAAACACGTCTAAACACTCAGCAAAAGCACTTTCCCCACTTGGACTGACCTCAATGCGGTTTAGACTTGGAATAGAATTGGAAAGGCACATGGTGTTAGTGCAGCATGCAATTTATTAGTGCAAATTAGTTCCATGTAGATCACATAGTCTGCGTCTGTATTTTGCTTCTCCACAGCTATTCCATAAAACAGATTTAACAAGCAAAGAACATAAAAGTAGGGAGTCAAATCTTGCCTAAATGGAGTGTGGTTGATTCAGTCAAAACAAGCGCACGCACAAGTAACTTGGAGTGAGCGGCGACATTGTTCAGCGCCACGCGGCCTACTTTTGCTACTCCATCCTCCTTCCTCCATCCTGCCTGCTCCAGCCATCACTTCCTCCCCTCCATCCCTGCATTGTACCAAGCCAAAACATTGTGTTGTCTTTGTCGCAAAACGGGCGATTGTCCATCCTGAAGTCGGACTATTTTTAACCTGGTGTGCTACTGCGGCGGCAGGAAAAAGCAAAAGTGTCTGTTTATCACTCGTCATCCAGCTTTTGGTGAAGCTGAGCCTCTTTAGATTTGAATCACTTTCTTCTGCGTGGTCTCCCTCTGGCTCTCTCTCTTACACAGTCTACACAGATCCCATCACAGGAATCAGCTATGTGGTGTGTTATCACTGAAAGACCTGCTGCGTAATCCTTGTAGGTGGCCTCTGTGACCTACTTACACACGATGCTTCCTACACTTTAACTCCATTGGCTTACATCCACCGTAATAAACCTAATACCCCCCATAGCTTCTTTTGATTAGCCGTGCGTCTATGTGCTCATTGTGCTGATATTTACACCGTGCTATCTGCTATTTCTCTAGTGGCTGATTTTACGTTCACATCCTCTTTTTCTTCTTTTCTTTTTCATAACAGCATAGTTCATCTTTCACTGTGTGTAGCCTGTCTCGCACGTAATTCAGTTTTTTTTTATCAGACTTGAAGAGTACTGTGAAATCAAGGCAATCTAAGATGAAAGCAGTTGACACATGATGTAGTTTTGTCCAGTCGTATTGCTCTCTATCAACACTTCCCCTTTCCAGAGATATTTACAGAAGCCATGATGGGCCTTTTTGCTGTGATACGAGGGCGCTGACCTACTCGTGTGTGTGTGTGTGTGTGTGTGTGTGTGTGTGTGTGTGTGTGTGTGTGTGTGTAGCTTAAGTTTTGTCCTGTGAGAACGCTGGATCTGGTTTTTGATCTGTCCGAGCCTGCAGCAGCTATACCCGACCCCCTGTGAGAGGAGTAGTTCTACGACCCGCGCGTGCACACAAATACGCTCTCATACTGTCACATCGCATTCTGCTCCGTCCTGCAGGCAGCCTCCAGACAGACAGCGTGTCCGCCTCATTGTGTTGGCGTGTGAATCATATTCGCAAGCTCGTCGGGGAGAGCATAATTAAATTCAAAGACCACAAATACAAATGGGTCTATATGCCAGTTTATAGAAGCAGTTTGTTTCCCAGAGGACGCTGGCGGTTCAGGCTGAAAAGGGCAGACTTCTTGATTACATGCAACATCAACAGAACTCAATACGACGAGATTAAACTGTGAAAAAGGTATTTACAGCGAGGGGAAATACACACACGATACAGCCACACTGTTGAAATATCAGGAATAATACACAAAAATCCCTGTTAAGGCTTTAAATAATTGTGGGAATTATTGCATGGGCCTTTTTTTCAAATACTTATGGCCTTTTGTTCGGTAGTCTAGAGTAAGCATGGAAATAAGAACACGATAATAAGATAAATGGATTATTCATCGACCATCCCTCATCCATTTTCTGCTTTTCCGTCATATGATGGACAAACTGTTATGAGCAGACATTTTACAGCCAATCTCACTAAACATATGCTGGCAACGGACGTAGAATTTTTCCCCAGACATCCAGGCGAGACAGCGCACGTTAAACATGGAATTAAAACGGGTACCAGCATCAGGATGTCTGCTTGTTGCAGGTTTAGGGGTCAGAGTTGATATTCCACGGGATGCCGACAGGCTCGCGGCCGCTTCGGAGCAACAGGTGTCACAGCTTGACGAGTCGCCGAGGTTAACATGGTGAAAAGAATTTGATCGAAGTTTTTTTTAAAAGGACACCTGCATGTTTTTTTTGTGTTTCCAACAGCTGTCGCCACGACGAGCAACCACAAGGCTGTTCAACTGGACTGCTGAAATGCCCGTGTTTGTGGCTCCCATTTTAAAACTCAGTAAAGTCGTCGCTCTGAGTCCATGTCATGGTATTTGACCTTCTGTACACGAGTGACTTGTTTGCTTGTGATTTCTCGCTGGCATAACGCTAGGTTCCCCCCAAACCAAGTCATTTCCTGTGGAAGATTTGGAGATATCTCTTTTGAAATGAGTGTGTCTCATTCCTCCAGTACAGTTTTACCACCTGGTTCCTGGTTCCTCTTTGAATAGTTCCACACCGCACCACTTTGTTTACGGCCCCGCGGCGTGCGCCAATATCTTGTAGGCACCTTTCAGTCCAGATCACATCTGCGACCGTAAAAACC
>JBAMJR010000111.1:8372500-8427500 GCA_038501785.1 Myoxocephalus aenaeus | reverse complement strand
GCCATCTGTGTCTCATCCTGAGCCAATCGGAGCAGAGACTGTAGCCAACCGGCCTATTGGAGAAGCAGTAGCATTTGCTGTGATTCCTGCGACCAGTCGTGAACACCTGCGGTGACAGTAGACCTCCGCTGTCTGTCTCTTTCTCTGCCACTGCCAACACACACACACACACTCTCACACACACACACACACACACACACACACACTGGCCCATTTCTATTTCGCTGCCCTGTCTTTTCTACCCAGCATCCCCTCTCTCCTCCTCCTCCTCCCAGCCTCCCTCCATCCTTTCTTCAGTTTCCTTCCCTTTTTTTTTTTAAACAGATGTTGCCTTAGGTATTATTTATGTTACACAAACCAAATAAATGGGAGACATTCATTTTTTTTTAAAGGTTACGTAAACTGCTGAACACGCGTGTTACTGAGCAGAACTGCAGCGTGTGGAGAACCTTGGATCTTCTGTCGCTCCTTTTCTTTTCTTTTTTTGAAAAACAAAATAAGATTCTGTTGTTTATTTTATTTTTTTAGAAGTGAGTGTTTAATACTTAGGCCTTGATACAGTGATTTGAATTAGATAAAACAATGTTCTTTACATTTACCCTTTGAATACTGGTCTGTTTTTGAATACTGGTCTGTTTTTATTGGTATACTGGTCTGTTTTTATTGTGCTCATGACACTTCTTGATGCGGGCCTTGGATTACCACGTAGTAGAACAAAAGATCCATTCAGAATCACTGTGGTGCGATTGCTTTTGCCTTTCTGGTGGGTTTCCCCAAATCAAGCACCGTCTGCCTTTTTGGAGGCATCGGATTGCACCAGCAAGCTCAATCAGTAGGTGAATTTGAGTGGATTTTAATTCCTAAATCCAGGTTTGGGTTATATCTTCTTAGACTGTTATTGAGAAGTCTGTTTTTTTATTGTTGGGGAAAATTGCAAAATATATATATACTGATTATTAAAATTGAGGCTATAAATACAAGAGCTAAACCACACGGATTGAAGGAGTGGAGATGTTTTTTTGGACAATGATTCGATTAAACCAACAAACAAATGTAGCAATATCAACAACAGGTCTTGTTTTTGCCCGATTTTGTTACACTTTTATGCAACTTTTAATAAAAACATGTAAAATGGACTTGTTTGTCTTTTTTTATTGTGTTTGTCAATTCCTCCCAGAGAGCCTTATACAGTAGATAATTATACAACAGCATATTATTTATGATAGCTTGTATTTAGTTCAATCAAGCCTCTAAATTTGATGTGATTTATTCATTTGTAAAGATTTATTTTGAACTGAACCATTTCTAGATCTTTTTTCATGGGAGACTTTTTTTTAATAATATTTTTATTGGAAACAATAAACCCAGCCACGGTTCACAAGATGATCCATGTTCCATTTTGATGGAAGACATTTTAGCTTAGCAGGTAAATCATAGATGTAATTAATAACTTTAACATTGCCTCTGTTCCATTAAATGTCTCTGAAACTCTAGCATACACACTATTAGGAAATGCAGTGCAGACATAATTAATGTTATTAGTTCCACCTGCAGCTTTCCTGCAATAATATGCTAAAATGTCTTCTTTTTATCCAAATGATATGAATTCCACCATTATCATTTGAATGTCTCTCTGGACATGTTGTATTACGTTGGGGCCATCTTGTGGTTGATTGCAGTTTGCGTGCAGTAGCTGAGTCCCAGATGGCTGAGTCCCATGAGCTAATGATGCTCCCAAGAGTCAAGGGGGAAATTCAGATCCTTGTTTTGATATTTGGCTATATATACACACATACATATATATATATATACATAAATATATAAACACATATATACATTTTTATATATATATATATATATATATATATATACATACATATAAATACATACATTAATGTATTTTAAATACACATACAAAATGTGTATTGTTTTAGTTTTGATATAAACGTTTTGTATTCATTTATGTTTTTATTTAAGCCAGTAATCATTGTATTTGTTGTAATATCTGCTGAGAAGTCTGGGCAGCATCATTATATTATGTTATAATATCTTGTACTAGATTATATTATAGTATACTAGATTATAATAGTTAATATTATTGTATACTAGGAATATTGAGATTGAAAAAAGGGAGATGCGCGGTATTTTTTCTAAAGTCCCGCCTATTGGTTCATTCTGATAGTTAGCAGCGCTATACTGGATTGTGATTGGTCCACTAAACCTGCTGAAGCCTTTTGATTGGTTGGAGGTCGTCGCTCCTATGGGTCATTCCGACTACAGCAGTACTGCTCGGCGCTGATTGGTTTATAGTCACGGCTTGTAGAGTCCGGCAAAGTGTCGAACTGGAGACCGAAGTGAAGAGGAAGTACTTTTGAAAAAAAAAAAATATATATAGAAAATGCTACTTTAACTTTCTACTGCCGAGCGGAGGGAGAAGGTGAGCAGACCCGTCGCCGTCTGGTCCGGTGCAGCGAGGGTTGTGTTGACCGACAGCCTCGCCTGGACACGGACGGATAACGCTACTTGTTAATCCATGTACAGTTGGAGGATACGGTCAGAATGAAAGAGACTCTGCCGGAGCTTCAGCGTGCTTCATGGCATTCAAAACGCGTGTTATATTGTTAACTATCAAACGCCTCGGGCACATATCCGTGAATGAATCAAGTTGAAACAGTGTTGACAGTGAGAGGAGCGGGCAGTCATTTCCTCCCTGTGCGGGTTCAGTCGTTAGCTTAGTGATGCACTTGACTTCTCTGCGCGTTTGTGTGCCGGTAATGTGGCGTGAATACGCCAGTACGAGTCTCGTTACATTAATTTGGGGTTGTGAGTGAAAAAAAAAAAAGACAGGAAGTACAGCAGCTTGCGGCTCAATTCGGGTCGTTATTTGAGTCGAAACACCGCGGTCGAGTTCATAACGTTTACTGTTTTACTGTATGACGTCACGGAAGCTACCAGTGGTCAAGGTGGGCTCAACGGAAACGGCACTTCCGGCCCGGCGACACAATAAAAGTCATGTTAATGACCGTAGAAAAAGTTTGAAGGATACAAACAGTTTTTAAGTTATTTTTTCATAACGCGTCTCTAACTACACTGTGAGGCAAAATTATTAGAATTGTGTCTTTTTTGTTGGTGCCTTTTCTCAAACATAATCGTGCAATTTCCCATCTTGTGCGGTGTTTCTCTCGTGTGCTTGACGGATTTCCGGAAGCCACCCGGTAGCTCGCTGAGCAGCGGGCTTCCCGGTGTTATTCTATTCAAATTATTCTCTAACTGCACAGTAAGCTGCGATCCACAACTAAACCACGGACGAGTCTCTGTTTTGCCAACAAAGTTGTATCATTGATCCCTTTGTCTCTTTTTTGTTCTCTTCTTCGTGGCTTACTATAATTGTAACCCATCTGCAGTGTCGTCATTCGTAAACATCGCCCATATTGAGTAGAATAACACAAGTGAATGATATCAGTAGAAGACAAAGCTAAAATAGCCATTTTAAACCTATTGCCTGCAATATTTCCAAATTTAGATATTCATATTTTTTAATCTGGGTACATTTACTTCAGTAGTGGATGTATAACATGTTTAGTTTATACCAAATATTGGTGGGACACATATTTACACAACAAGAGACCTCACCATCATTCAACAAATTAACAATGATGTTTAAGTTTAAGTTTAACAAGAGAAGGAGAGCCACGGTGCGGTTGACTTTTAAACCTTCATCCAGACACACGGTGGTATAGTCTGTGTGTGTGTCTGCATGTGTCTCAGCCAGCCATGCCCGCCCAACCCCATGTGAGGGAGCCGGAGGAGGAGATGGAGGCAGAAGGAGAGTCACAACTCCCTGAGGCCAACGGAGAGGTGGCGCAGCTGCGAGGGGGAGAAAGAGGAGGCGAGCGAATAGAGGAGGCCATGGAGGACAGCGCAGAGGAGCGGGATAGCGACCTGGACGATAGTGAAGATGAGGAAGAGGAGGAGGAGGAGAGTTCAGGTAAAATGAATGTAAAAAGCCGAGCATGGCTATGTTGTTGTCTTTTTTTATTTCACCGTTTCTGTCTCTCTCCTTGTCCTCTGAAGAAATGGATGATGAAGATTGTGAGCGGAGGAGAGGGGAATGTCTAGACGAGATGATGGATCTGGAAAAACAATTCCAGGAGCTAAAAGAGAAGTAAGTGGAAACAGGAGGGGTGAAGAAAGTTTACACTGTGTTCCCCTGCTGTGATTTGAAATCATCTCAAGAAGAAGAAGAAGAAGAAGAAGAAGAAGAAGAAGAAGAAGAAGAAGAAGAAGAGACTGACTTCACCGTGTGATTTGCAGGTTGTTTCGGGAGCGGCAGAACCAGGTGAAAGTGAAGCTGGACGAGGTGCTGACAGGGAAGGCTGGAGAATACAGAGAACCACTGGTTGCACTACAGGAAAGCATGCAGATACAAACACAAGTGGCTGGTAAGTAAAACGCACGGGGAAAACGGAATATGAGGAGCTTGGATTTGAATCAGCTTGCGCTTTTCTCACAGAGGAATGACGCTCAAACGATCCCCACAATATGTGCCAATATTAGGACACAATTTGTATTTTCTTGCAGAGATATTTGTGTGTCTGGTATAGATATGTGTTTTTCAATTTAATTCAATGTGGCTTTCAAGAATGCACGTAAAACAAAACAAAATGTTGCCAAAGCATAACAATACAAAAGAACACACTAGTATCAGTATGAATAGTAACAAACAAAAAAACACCTGGCCATTAGGTGGGGCTGTTCAACAAACATTAATCACTCAAGCAGAGTGAGGGGAGTTTGGAGGACCTACTGTCTTAAACACATGTATCTACAGACTGGAGGATGATTGTGGCATAAACTATAAATTCATTAATGTTGTCTCTCTTAGGTAATGTCTTACTTCTCCTCCTAAAACAATGTCTTCCTGTTTTGTTTCCTATTCTGCCCATTTACAGTTCTTTTAGCTGTGTTCAATCGGACAATTACAGCCAGTAATATAAAGGACGTTTTCAAAGAATGACCTTGAAAACGTGTAAAAGTTAAACGTGTTGCCGTAGATTAATCAAATGTATGGTGTCGCTGCTAAGGACAACAAATAATCTCATAGTGTCTTTACCTCTAGGAGTGTACAGAGAGCTGTGTCTACAGGTGATCCAACACAAGTACGAGTGTGAACAACAAGGAGCAAAGCAGCACCTGGAGGTAACACACACACACACACACACACACACACACACACACACACTGATACAGTGTATACTGCACACGGACACTCAAGAAAATCACTGCAAACCGCAAAACTGTCTGGATTTCTGTCTGTGGGTGACAGAGTGAGCGGACGTTGCTGTTGGATGCCATGAAGACTGAACTGCTGGAAAAGATAAGAAGGCTGGAGGAGGACCGACAGAATACAGACCTCACCTCAGGTACGGTGAAAATGACCTCATCAGCATCAGTCTTGTTGATTTCAAGGAACATAATCGACTGTACTTTAACTGTTTTTATCAATGTTTGGACAAAACACTGTTAATATTTTTTTTGAAATTAGAACTGTGGTTACATACAATACGGCAAAGTTATAAGACCACAATCACGACGCTCTAGACTTCTCTTCTCAGAATAAATAAATAAATAAAAAAGTTGTGCAGTGAAAGATATATTTTCTCATTCCAGAGTGGAGCGATGAGATGAAGGGCAAGAAGTGTAAACGAAAGAACCTGCTGGGTGGGTCGGAAAGGAGAAAGAAAGTAGCTCTGGTTTCAGGTAAAACATCCCCTTTTTCTTATTTATTTGTCACCTGCCGACCTCATCGTTTTCCTTTTTAAGCTTTAATTTCTGACACGCGTTTAAGTCTATTTGCCTCTTGCCAAGGCGTGACTGTCAGCTGGGACTGGCTGCCCACAGACCGACGGACGATTTAACTCCTTCTCTGTC
Organism: Myoxocephalus aenaeus; assembly: GCA_038501785.1. NCBI lineage: Eukaryota > Metazoa > Chordata > Actinopteri > Perciformes > Cottidae > Myoxocephalus > Myoxocephalus aenaeus. Next base: position 8,421,569 of record JBAMJR010000111.1, on the reverse strand, counting down.
TCATAGGGCCTTTCATCGTCTACATGTTGAGAGACATCGACATCCTTGAAGATTGGACTGCTATCAAGAAGGTAAACAAAACTGAGTAGCTATTTCAGCTCCCACTTAAAATGTAATTTCAGTCATTACACAAAATTAAGCTGAATAAATTCCCCAATGTCAACGCTGCATAAACTCGTACACAACAAGTAGTCATCATAGTTACAGATATATTTTTGTAAATTTGTCTTTGCTTTTCAGGCCAAAGCAGCACTGCCACCATTAAAGAAGAAGGTTGAAAGTGAGTCAGCCTCTCGCCTATTAAACCATAAATATTCAAACCCCATGCTGTTGGGAGATTTTTCTTCCTGTAATCCATTCTCATTGTGTCTTTCAGAACGGTGATAATAGGAGGAGCTGACTGAATACCAGTGACACACACACACACACACACACACACACACACACACACACACACACACACACACACACACACACACACACACACCATTCCCGGCTACTTCCACTAATGTTTTGTCTCCTCAAGACCCAGAAGATTGTTGTGATGTCATTTTCCGCGCTTTTGACCCTCAGCAACCAACCAACCACCCGACTGCTTGTTTGTTATCTATTGCTATTTAAAATAAGTTCCTAATTGTGCGACAACCATGTATTTATAGAATGATTTATATAACGGTAATTAAAATTGTAATCTTTTGTGACATACGGTTTTGCGTGTTCTTGCCATCGATTCCTGCTCCAGGTTTTATGACCACACACTCTGTAACAACGGGGTCTCGGCCAGGATTTTATAACTACTGACGTCATCACTCAACTAAAGAAAACGTTCAAACAGGCACACAAGAAACCCTCCAACTGAATGCGACGCTATAGTCGCATCAGGGACTCTCCTCAAAAAACAGCAACACATCACTGGAGGTATAAATAGTTGTAAAGTTCCAAAAGCAATAATCACTTCTGAAGGATCCGTTGTTGTAGCGTGTATCACACTCCCTATGAATCAATGTGTTGTACCCATGGACTGTAGGATGTTGTGTATATTGTTGTGTGTTGATGTAAATAAGGCGGCCAGGTGACATCTCTTTAAACTCTCCTTCACCCCTACCAGCCCCTGACAACAGGGAACGTACACAGAACATTAGAACATGTATCATTTCCGCTGCATCAGCCGAGTGCATAGTTTCACCTTGATGAAAGCTCCGCCCTCTTGTGGCTGCAGACACACCAGCAGCTTCTTCTCTACTGCAGCTGCTGATTCACACTGATGCGACTTGTAATGTACTTAAGTATCATACAAGTACCTAAGTGAAATGAGCGTATGCCTAGCTACAGCACTGGGTGAGAGTCACAACATGCAATCCTACAGAAGGACCACCTGGGATTGGGGAATCGAACCCCGGACCCTCTTGCTGTGACCACTACACCACCGTGCAGCCTAGAAGCTCATCTCCTTACTTGAAATGAAAAAAATCAAGATGTGCTTTAAGTGCAGACTTTCAGCTTTAATTTGAGGGTATTTACATCAAAATCAGGTGAATGGTGTAGGAACTACAACAAATTCAAATGTGGCCACCCCGTTTTTAAGGGACCAAAAGTAATTGGACAAATTAATATAATCATAAATCTAATTGTCACTTTTAATACTTTGAAAATCCTTTGCAGTCAATGACAGCCTGAAGTCTGGATTCCATAGACATCACCAGACGCTGGGTTTCGTCCCTGGTGATGCTCTGCCAGGCCTCTACTGCAACCGTCTTCAGTTCCTGCTGGTTCTTGGGGCATTTTCCCTTCAGTTTTGTCTTCAGCAAGTGAAATGCATGCTCAATTGGATTCAGGTCAGGTGATTGACTTGGCCATTGCAGAACATTCCACTTCTTTGCCTTAAAAAACTCCTTGGTGAGCTCAGAAACACCAAAAGACCCGGAAGACCACGGAAGACAACTTAAAGCACATCATTTTTTCATTTTAACTCTGTTGTGTACAGAGCCAAAATAATGAAAAATGTGTCAATGTCCAAATATTTATGGACCTGACTATATCTTGAAAGACTAATTACTGATATTTTCTCTGCGCAGACCATTAATGTCTCTTCACTCCTCCTGATTACTTGAAGCTCTTCAGGTCGAGTGGCAGCAGGTTTCTCTCTCCAGTGAGTGTGCAGAGATGGTTCTTCATTGCCCCGGGCTGGCTGAAGCATCTCCCACATTTGTTCTCAGTGGTATGGTTTCTCTTCCGTGTGAATTGGTGGATGCGTCCTAAGACATCCGTGGCAAAGCTCTTACAGCAGAGCTCACAGTGTTACAGTTTTTGTAACCCGCGTGTAGCTTTTGCCAGCCTTATCGCATCTGTACAACACATCGGTGGGATTTCGACTTCAGCGGCGGTTCTCCCCCGGTGTGACTCCCACGATATGTTCCGTTGGTCCGGTCACTTGCGAGACAGTTGGCTCTGTAGCAGCACTTCCCACGCTGGCAGAACAGGTGGGGTCTGTCTTCATTTTCCCAGAGGTGATTAATAAAGTAATTATCCTCCTTAATAGTGAGTGTGTTGTTATTGCACCAGGTGCCAAGACCGGAAAGCCTTCCTTGCGTGGGTTGCATTGGTATGGTTTCTCTCCTTTCTGAGAGAACTGGCATGGCTTAATTTTTGACAGCTGGCTGAAGCTCTTCTTGCAGACGCTGCAGTTGTAGGGTTTCTCCCCCTTCTGGATGCTGGCGTGTCCTCTGCTGCAATACTCGGCTAAGACTGTTCCCCCAATGGTCACATTAGCAGCTTTGTACATTAATTTCACATTCAACTAAGCCCAAAATCAATATATAGTGTATATCTTGAAGGGTTGGAATTATGTCGCCCATCTGACACATCAACATATAGCAAGTTTCACTTACAAAGCAATAGAATACTGTATAAAGCTGGCTCAGTCTGATTTTGGGGCATGAGAAGTTTGCTGCTGATAAAGCTTTTTTTCACCCCTCTGTGTTTTTTTATTTTATTGCCTTGCAACCTGGAATTAAAATAGATATAAAAATGGATTTTTATGGAATGGACCTACGCAAAATAGTCAAATTAGTGAAGTGAAATTAGGTTTACATATACTGGTCCTTGTTATACGATAAAGCTGCAATGATGACTAGCCAGGTTCTTTGGAAAATCTATTACACAATATTTCACTTAGTGAAATATATTTACTGTAGTATACTTACCTAATCAAAATGTCACATGTAGGGGGGAATAATATATTTGACACAATCAGACAAACCTTTATTCATACCATGTCAACACAAAATACTAGCAAACTGCAGGAAGGTCCAGGCTGCACTGCCTCATAAACAGTTAAAAGATGTGCAACGTGACTGTGCTGTTAATTCAAATTCCTATACTGGTTCCTATTATCATTCCTTTCCTTCACCCTAGGGTTGCGTTAGGATACATCACCTACTCTGTTACTTCTCTGTCCCACTCTTCCAGACGAGGAAGCAGAATGTGATGAATCGAGCCTAATGAGGAGAATTCATGCTCCGGAATAGCAAGAGACAAGCGTGTATTTGAACGTGGTTTATTTGACATGAAGGGGGGGGGTTACATTATTGTGCATAGTCACATGTGTATCTGTTGCACGTGCAGCAAAAGCTAAGAAGGACTGTCAACATTAATAAAGTGCTTGTTCCCTTCCATTGCTCGGACAAAGCAAAGAAAAAAAAGGTCGAAGAGCTATACCCTAAACCAGTGGTTGAATATTTATGAAATAACAATTTTGAAAGGATTTTTTAATGGATGATCATTTTAAATATATTTTAAAAAGATCTCACATACCCCCATTTGAGAACCACTGCCCTAAACAACATTCTGTCTTGAGCTGCATTCTGGGGACTATTTAAGGAGACACCAACACTTCGAGTACACATTTTAAGTTGATGCTGGGTGCAATTGCATCTTATTCCCTTGACTCTCTTATCTCTCTCTCTCTCTCTCTCTCCCTCCCCTCATCCAGTGGTACCCCCATCTTCTTGTCCTCACAGGTGCCTGCTGAGTTTACGTGCCTGCCTCTCCCTGGCTTCGAAGGCCGACTTGGTATCCATCAGGTCGTCCAGCTGCCGGCGGATCTGGGCCATGTCGAGCTGTGCGGACTCGCACTGCTCCCTCAGGGTGGCCGACTCCACCCTCAGCTGCGTGGCGGCCATGGAGAGCTGCTCGCTGCGCTCGCGGCACTGCGTCTGCATCCTCTTGGCGTCGTTCAGGAGGGACTCCACGCTCAGCGCCACCGATTCACACTGATTGTTCGACATGTTCTGGATGGAGATAGAGGGCTGGAGGTCAGGGGTCAAGGATTAGCTCAAGGACTTTTAACTATAGAAGATGATTAAAAAACAGACTTCCAATAATGTTTGTCAGGGTCTCTCTATGATTTCTGTTCTCTGATTTGGCAGTGAACCACAGCTGTCCTGCCAAAAAAAACTAAAATCTGATGACGTGAATCAATAGCTGTCAGCTGGTCAGAAGTCCAGCACAGATCACCAGGTTTTAAACAGAACATTTGATCTGTAGAGAGTGAAGTAGCTTAAAGAGGCTTATCACGGCTTAGCGGTCTGCAGTGGCCACTGCTCTTGTCTGCTTCTCTTTTATCCCTCTCCTACCATCAAGCTCTGTCACTTTTTTTTTAAACTTTCTTTTTTTGTATCCACACAGCTTTTATATTTGTTTCAAATCGATAGCCCAATACAACAGCCAAATAGGATGGGGAAAGGTCTTACCATACACTCCAGGGTCAAAGTAATCACAAGCTTTGTGGTTTTCTTCTGAGTCTCGAGTGTGAGAAAGTCCTCGCCGTCCTCCAGAGCTCTCTTTCTCCTCTCAGTCGGCCTCCCCAGACTCCGACGGTACCTCCAGGGGCATCAGGTGGAAATTGACTCACAGAACCGGTGAAGTTCTTCCCTCACCCGTCTCCCTCTTCCTAGTCCTGTCTCTCCTTTTTTTTCTCTCTCTCTCTCTCTCTCTCTCTTCAGATAACTTTGTCTTCTACCGTCAGGGCTCAAGATAGGTCAGTTAATCCAAAGAGATTAGACAGTTCAGGAGAGAGGAGAGGAGTCATGCAGGAGTAAACTGTTTATTTTGACCTGACAGGTAACTACTACTGGAAACACTAGTTTTGTTTTACCTGTTTCAAAATAGGAAATTCAGTTGTTTTTTTATAAGATATTGAGTCTGGTGGCCAAACAATTGTTCTATATAGCCACAAGAATAAGATTGTGACTCACCACACAACGTACAACTTTATCCAGATACCCAGAAAGGATTGCTTTTGCATGTTACACATGAAACAGGTAATTACAAAAGGCACAAGTGAGTACGTGTGACCAGCAGAGGGAGACACAGTTCAACACTAGCACATTAACAGAAAGCACATTTGGGTCATCGTGTTTTAACTCTGTGGTTTATTTGGTTTAAAAGGTAGAGCGTCTAGTAGCATCACTGCAAACCAAGTGGTTCATATCGTGACATTCAGCATTTTAACCCTAAACACAGCATCAGACTGAAGTATTTGATGAGCACCAGTGAGTAAAACTAGACTAGACATCGGATGTAAATTAGGCAGGGAGCATATATGTCATACCGAAAAGTAAAAATCCCCTTGAATTATTATTATAATGTAATAAAATGTTATTCCTGCCGTTTTGAGCCGTATCAAATGTTTCTTTATGCTCTTTTATTCACATATTTGGACTGAACTATCTGAGATCACATGACAAGCACAAATGACTCAATGTCCAATGAAACCATTCAGTACAAAAAGTACAAAAGTACAAAAGAGAAGCTTTTGAGGACCATTTATATACTTTGTCTGTTTACAAAGGACACATCTGTCACATCAAAAATACAAAATCTGAGCACATTTATTAAATTAAATAAAAAAGCCTGCAAAAAACACTCTCCCATTTCTTGTGATGTAAACCGAAACACTATTTGAATGACTGTAAGACATTGGACATGGCTTTTCGTCAGTAGAAGTGAGAAACAGATGAATGTACATATCAGCAGGCCAAGCTTGGCATCATGTGGTCAGACAGAGGCGTGACAGCATTGGTGGTTAACCCGGCACGCGTGGGTTCGAACCCCGTCCCTCCTTCACCGTGGCCTTTAGGAATGGTTGAAAAATGGCTCTGTCTCTGCAGCTGTCACCCCGGCATCGCCGAAAAGCCCTCTGGCCGGCCCTCCGTAGCCTCCGTGCCCTCCGACGATAGCCTTTGACCCTGAACCCTGACGCCTCTGAAGGACCACCAGCACCCCGATGATGAGCCAGAGGAAGAAGTTGACCCACAGCGTCGTCTGAGAGGGAGCCAGGGAGGAGACAAATAACTAAGTGATACTTAGAGGGATACGTAGATTTAGTTGCTCCCTTCGTCAATATAATACAGAGGGTTGCGAGCAACTGGGCAATGTGTGCGTTCATGACATGAAGTCCAACACTGAGTGAGGCCTACTGACCTCGGCTTTGTACAGACTGTTGTAGAATCTTCCCCCTTTAAGCGGACTGACCCATTTTTTAGTCTGGGCCTCTTCACAGCTTGAGAGACAGAAATAGATTTTATGTTAGAAAAGTTACAGATCTGTAGTCTCCTGTTGAATAGGCAGCAACAGCAGCTAAGGGGAGATATTTAGCCATTGGTATATATGCTTGTATATGCCATAGGGAAAAGAGAGTGTGTGTGTGTGTGTGTGTGTGTGTGTGTGTGTGTGTGTGTGTGTGTGTGTGTGTGTGTGTGTGTGTGTGTGTGTGTGTGTGTGTGTGTGTGTGTGTGTGTGTGTGTGTGTGTGTGCCACCTGGTGACGTTGGGAACGCTCTGGATGACCGAGTTGCAGAGCGAGTCCCGTCCGATCTTTGTCACGCAGCCCGTGATGAGCAGGAAGAAGAGGAAGACGACGCTCAGACCGATGATCAGGCTCGTCCACGTGCGATCCCTGTGGAGACGGGACAGGGGGAGCAATGGGAAGGAGAAATGGAGTTTGAACCAACAGGTCATTTCAACCTCTGAACAAACAAGGAAATGACGTCAGACCTCGCATGTGACTGTGTTACAAGTTCAACACACCTATGACTATGTCCTCTTTTTGATTGTTTTTTTACAAAGCACAATGCACTGGCCAATATGAGATTTAACGAGCGACATTACGATAAGTCCAGCTTTATCTTTTACAGTTGATAGCTTGGCCAGTTGTAGTGCTGCTAGAATTGTGTAATTCCTTTGAGTCAATCTACAGTGTTTTTGTGCGGCTGCATGTCTTTTGTACACATTTGTGATCAAATTGAAAAAAGTCGCATCATCTGAGATATTCCTGTGTGATCGATTGAGTTCATCATACCTATAGGGGGAACAAGTTGATCACCGTTATAAAAGTATGGTTCACGTGACGTGTCGCTATACCTTATGATTTCCCCGTCGACGCAGAACGTGTAGAGGCAGTACAGAGACAGGGAGAAACACACCACCGCCACCGTGACCGATATGGCCGACACAAAGTAGCACAGGGACGAGGAGCTGGACGACTGGATCCCAATCAGGCCGGCTGTAGCGTTGTAGTTGACGAGTCCATACAGCATGCACCGGCCCCCGAAGTTACCCTGACGGACAGGTTGGATTATGATCATTCAATTTACCACTATTTACATGTGTGGGTGGTCTCTTTTTTTATTACATTGTTTCAATAACTTAATATTCATCACTGGTGGAATTGCAACAACAAAACCAAACAGAACACACACACACACACACACAAGCTGCAGCATCTGACTTCTATAAAGAGAGAGAGTAATTGAGCACGAGGACCAACTAATCACATGATGAGAGCAGTGCACGTCGGCGGTGACGCGCACATTGTCACACGCACGCATTTCCTGGTTACTCGAAAAGAGAAAGTGTTGACTTTAAGGCTTAAATAATGATTCTTTTTTTTCACATTTAGCAGCTAATGAAGCGCAGCTTCGTGCTGCGCGTGCTGAGGATGCTGTTCCCGGAGCCTCGTTCTACCCGCGGGACGACACCGTGGGTTTGATACACGGGACTACACTTTGTGATGTTTAGACCGATAAACAACAACACCCACCGTAGGCAGGAAATCAGGAGAAAATGAAAGTGCGCGTTCTTTTTTTATTTGTTTCACAAGCTCGCGCTCAAATGTGGACAGTTACTGATCCGTAATAAGTGGGACATAATTGCTGTATAAAATAACATGATCTTAAGTGCGCGAGCATTTAAAAAAAAAAGAAGCAGTAAAAATTGTTTTGATTAAGAAAAAAGAAAAGAAAATGGCCTGCTAGGCTTTTCTTTTTTCAACGCACATTAATCGAAACATTTCTTTAAGTATATAATTAAATAGACAAATACGTGCCAACAAAATAAATACAAATAGCACCTCTGAAGAGATGTTTCGTTTTTGGTGAAATTACAACTTTCTAGCACCAACACGCACTGAAATAAAAAAAAAAGTGAGCGCATCCGGAAGAGGATGGAAATAAAAGAAGCACATGGATTATCAGGTTTATTAGTTTCTGGGTGAAGTCACCTGGACGATGGTGATGGCCGCGGCGGTAACAATCCCACACACGAAACAGCTGATGTACAGCGCCAGCTCCAGCAGTAGCAGCCCCGGGAACGCCATCGTCCTGCGGGCCAGGTTCCTGTCTGGGAAGAGACCCGCGTTGAGGCAGCCGCAGCGAAATAAAGTCAACTTCCGGTAGAGCGTGTTTCAAAATAAAATCCAAGATCGAGCGCACAGTCGCAGCGGTCACTGATTTGAGGTAGACTGGGATTAAAATAATCAGCATTTATTGAAGAATGAGTTGTAGAAACAGCACGACTGGACAAATCAACTGAAATCTCAAATGAAATTGGCAAAGTGAGAAAGAAAGCAAACAGACAGCCAGAATTAGGTGATCTCGCCCAAAAATAAATTAAAAAAACTCCAGAAAAATTCTACCGACTTAAACTTTATCAGTTGATGCAAAAAGGAGAGAAACAAAATGTTTAGATCATTTTGATCCTCCACAACTCACCTGTCTCGTCTTTGTGCAACGTAACAATGCCACGCTTAAGCCCCAAACTGTTTGATTTCCGGCGTTATTTCGGCTCTTTTCATTCGGTTTCACTCGGTTCTTTCGCTCTCAGTTCTCAGGTGGCAGAAGCGACCGGCCCTGCTTCCCTCTCCAGACGCTACCGCTGCTCTTGAGCTCCACCAGAGAGACGGGTCCGCTCACAAATGCGTACAAATCGTGTATTTGTCACACTGGTGGGTTGTGGAGCTTCAACACTGGTTGTCATACAGAGCAATTTTCTCCGGGTCAGGGGCAGGTTTTAACCGACAAACCCCAGAACGATAAACTTCTGGCCATGGGAAGCAGAAAGAAGAGCTGATGAATGATGATCGATCTGCTTTTTATTAATGTCAATGTAAAAAAAAAGTTTGACGATAAATCCTATAATCCACGATGATGAGTAGATGTACATGCACTCAGTGGTGTATAGTAACGAAGTAGAAATACTTCGTTACTGTACTTAAGTAGTTTTTGGGGATATATGTACTCTACTTTACTATTTATATTTCTGTTTACTTTTACTTTTACTTCACTACATTTTGCAAAGAAAAATGATACTTTTACTCCGATACATTTCTCCTGAAACCTTCGTTACTCGCTACAAAATCAAATCTATCTTTAGAAAAAGAAGAAGAAAAAAACATCGGGGACTGTGGTGGAACACAGACTCCACCAAGCAGGTTTTGCGAATCACAATGTTTTGCATTTTCCCTCTACATCCTCTAGCGCTCCCAAACCTTTATGCGTCACGGACCGGTTACGTGAAGACAATATTTTCACAGACCGGGTCCGACCTCGGAAAGACGGGAGACAACGACACCCGACGTGTGTTCGTTATGTCCAGTCTACTGACTCTACTGCTAACTAAACCTTTAGTCCAGTCTACTGCTTAACTTATAACCCGCTGCACAAAGACAGGATGTTGGAATGGAAGCAGGTTTTCATGCTTTTTTGGCGATCTCAGGATACTCTGCCTTGGTTTCCAGATCACCGACAGAGTTGTAACAGACTTACGTTTCATTTTTAGAGTAACGTAACATCTTGACATGTGTCAAGAGATTCCGTCTGAGGTTACCACAGACGGATGTATGCGGTCATTTTTCACAATAAAACATCTTTCCGGCCTTGATTTTTTTTTATTTAATTGAAATGTTTCATTCATTCTTTCTGTGGCCCGGTACCAAGAGACCCACAGATCGGTACCAAGAGACCCACAGACCGGTACCAAGAGACCCACAGACCGGTACCAAGAGACCCACAGACCGGTACCAAGAGACCCACGGCGGGCGGAATGAGCATACTGCACTGTTACAAGTCCTTCATAGTGTCATATTGCTTTTTGGAGAATTATGATGATAAGTTCATAGTAGATGCAAAAGTATACTTAGGTACAATATATTATGTTGAACATAATATATATGGATGGATCCCAGCCAACCCAGTTATTGTATCAACACAACTCCTGGTCCTTGGTCACGGTGACCACAGCACTTAAAAGAATAAACTTCATAATTCTCAAAATTCTGACCCTTTGCTTTTTTATTAAAAGCATGTACTTGTACTTTTACTTTCAATACTTAAGTACATTTTATATCAGAAAAATACTTTTGATACTTAAGTACAGAAAATATCAGATACTTTAAGACTTTTACTCAAGTAGTATTTTAATAGGTGACTTTTACTTTTACTGGAGTAATTTTCCAGCAAGGTATCTTTACTTTTACTCAAGTACGGCTTTTGGGTACTTTATACACCACTGCATGCACTTTGTATGTTACATTTGTATCAGGTGGCTGGACTTAGTCAACGTTTGGGCTTCTTCAGGATTGAAGTGGCTGCAAGTGGCACTTCATCCCCAATTGCTTAATCAAACCTTGTGACTTGTGTCATGTGACTCTGCACTTCTGATCTATGGAACGCCGTTTCTGTTAAATTCCCTCCTGCAGTAGAAATACTAATCCCTGACACACATCCAGCAGTTTCCCCCAAGTAATATGTAAACCCTTTGACTGCTCAAGAGAGATTCGTCATAAAAAAAAAGGTTCTGCAAGTCGAATAAAGCTAGATGGAGTTTCCCTTCAGAGCTAATATGGTTTACACAAATCTCCTGTATATGCAGTTGGTCGTTACAGGCTTTAAGTTGCATGTCAGTTCTGTGTCAGGCCCCTGGAGACGGCTATAGACGTGTTTTGTGCTGTGAGGCTTTCTATTAAAAGTGTGACAAGCATTCTTGTTGTGGTGCATTCCCAATTCCACGGCCGTGATCGATTTGTCTCCAGGGGAAGCATATACCAAGTGATGCCACGATAATATCCACAGAGGCCATTTTTATTTGACAGCCTGCTGACTGGTGTCACAAAGGCATTACACATCTGAATATAACTCATAAATACCAGCGAATAATAACAAGTTGATAGTTAATAAATCCCCAAATAAATTAGGGAACATTTGCGTCTGTGTGTTCTGTGTCTATTGTGACCAAGTGCAACCTCTCGCTTCAACATGACAAATTAAAACTAGTATGTGGAAAATCTATAGGCTTAACCAGTCCGACTGGGACAAGACCCATTGTATCCAGCTGGTTCGTCAAAAAAACAGAAGCTTTTTCTGCAAGACTTCTGTGGTTTGGATGAATTCTATACCAGATAAAGTGTGTGTGTGTGTGTGTGTGTGTGTGTGTGTGTGTGTGTGTGTGTGTGCTGTCTCAGGGCTGAGCCTCTTACAAAGCCATCATCCAAATATTAGTGTCAGTGAGAATATGTGTATGTGTGTGTTTTAGTGTGGTAGTGTTGTTAGATTAAAGGCTTAAAGTACGATGGTATTAGTGTTGGCTAACAGGCCCTGAACACCAGAGAGAGAGAGAGAGAGAGAGAGAGAGAGAGAGAGAGAGAAAGCGCTTGTGTGTGTGTGTGTGTGTGTGTGTGTGTGTGTGTGTGTGTGTGTGTGTGTGTGTGTGTGTGTGTGTGTGTGTGTGTGTGTGTGTGTGTGTGTGAATGCAGACATCACAACACGAGCCTGGTATCACTTTAATTTCACTGATAAGTTTAAACACACCAAAATCACAGAAGTCTGTACGAGGCACAGATCTAAATATGTACAATATAAAAGAGAAACCAATGAAAGCAACAAGAGAAAAAGGGGATTACGATACAAAATGCAATGCAAATATAGGAAACATGCAGTTGAAAACACGTCACGAAGAGTTAAATACACGGCCTCGGTCTCACAGAGGTGTGATTAATCCAGAGGACTTTATCTGGAGCCATCGATGAACATTTTTTAGGGACAGAAACCCAAGTTTCCTCCCGATATAAGAGCCACGATATACAGAAGATGGAGTGAAAGTTACTGCAATACCTTTGGGAAACAAATATCGATATTTATTAACTGTGCAACTGGCGTAGTTTAGTTTAGTTTAGCAACACATTAAAGGAATACAAAAACAGAAGTGAATATTTTAACGATAACAGTACGGCAAGGAAACAACAAAACATTCATTTGACTAGTTTAAATTCAATATATTGTCCCTCTTGGCAGAATTTTAATTACACTTTGATTCCATTGTGCCATCATGTACAAAAAGTCATATAATAATTCAATATTGAACAAAGAGATGGATATACAGGCACAAATTATCCACTGACTTCATTGCCCTGGTAGTTTAAAACAAGGGCAACTTCATGTTTTCAAATTTTACAATTAATCAAAAAGTTACAATATTGTTTTTAACATTAACTACGATTGGTCCTCACGATTTCTTTAACGATTTCCAAGCCTGTATTTTTTAAACCTTTGGATGAATGCAAAAAAAGAAGAAGAGAGAAGCCTCCTCACAGCCAGGGAAAACGTATTAAAAAAGTAAACGCTAACATAAAAAGCTACTTCTGTCACTTCAGAGAAGAGAAGCCCACACACACAAGAAAACAACAACTGTATTTAATGTTTTGAAAAGTCTCTCATGTAAAACCGTCAACACCCCCCCCCCCCCAAGGGAAGGTAGCATTTAAATGTTTTGGGGTTCGATCGCTGGGTGCCATTTGTGCAAAAATGACTCATGATTGATTACACTGCAATATTACGTCTTTCTCTGAAATAAAAAGAAAGAGGAAGCTGTGATTTTAACAGTAAGCAACACCGCTCTCTTCTCACAAGGGAAAGGGATGAGAAGGAAAATGGGGCGACTAATCTGAGAATCTTATATATTTGCTCAGGTGATGGGCTCTTTGTCTGAAAGTATCTGTAAAACATGTTATATATTGTATTATAATGTAAATGATGTATTTGTGCAGTGCCCATGCTTGGTTAACAGCTGTCAGATGCATAGAATGGCTTTGTGTGTGTGTGTGTGTGTGTGTGTGTGTGTGTGTGTGTGTGTGTGTGTGTGTGTGTGTGTGTGTGTGTGTGTGTGTGAACAAGGGAATGCATCTTATATTCTCAAGTGAATGAGCGATGTGTAGCCATCCCACTTTAACACATCACAGCAAGTACTCATATTCCCATGACATCTTTACTAAACACCAGTCCATTCCACCTCTGTGGCCGCTTCATCAAACCTGTGTGGCAGCGCTTCGATTTCACAAGTCGGCTGACTGGTGAAGAATGTTTGGAGAGGGAATTCCTGCTCCGTCCTGTTTCAATTCAATAGCACTGGTCAGGTTCCTCCATAAGTGCAGTCACAAGACTCTTACCACTGCACTGCAATGTGTCCATTAGAGCATGCATGTCTTTCCTTGCACACTATGTGAAACTAAATACATCTAAAATGATCTTCTTTAAAAAAATAAGAAAAAAAATAAGAATCATGAATAATAATAATCCTTGCAATAACAAAATGAATGAATCATGAATAAACCGAATAGTAGTTGAGTGGATTTCCTCACACCAGTTCTCACGCTGTGGATTTGTACAGTTTGTGAATGTTTTAATGAAATCCCCTTCTTGTGTGTCATGCATGCATGTGTGTGCATGCACCAGATGAAAGGGACTTCGTCTCTCAGCCAACAGGACAACCGGGCAGCCTGAAGGCATCTGGAACAGGGCTGTCGAGTTTACAGATGATTTTATATATCCCTTTCTTCCAGCAGGGGTCGCTGTCTCTCCCAGTCCAAATGGCTGAGTAAAACTCCCGCAGGGCCATGTCTGATACCTCGATGAACCTCTCTGGTACCTGCAGACAGAAGTGTGAATGTCAAGGGATAAAATACTTTAGAAAATGGCTCGATATTTCCTGAATTGTCCTGTCAGAGATGGAGTTTGGGGACTTTACCTCATGCTATTTGTTGGACCATGACGTTCATTCATACCGTTGCAAGAACAGCACAGGTGTGCAGACTAACGTGTGTGATGCTCATGTACCATGAAGCGTCACAGTCAGCCATGCCTGAGAGAAAGCATGCACAATACCTGGGCCCTATTTGATGGAGAGCGCGGGCATAATTAGGGTTATTAATTACACCCGTGCTCGTCCTGCTGTACGACACGCCAAAATGTCTGCAGTGTGGCGCCCAGTTTCAACCGGAGCAGAAGACTAATCAGCCAGTCAACTCAAAACACCTGTGTAGTGAAGTGAGGGGGTCTGTAACAGCTGCACCTTTACAGATTCATAATGAGCTGATTAAACTCGGTTTCTGGCACTACAGAGGGGGTTTAGCGTTTCAGTCTTCGTGAAGGATATCAAGACTTGGTACTTCTACTTGAGCTTTTTTTCTTCAGTGTTTCATTTATTATCATAAAAAAACCGAAAGCTAAATCTCCCTAAAGCCATAGAAATATAATGCGGAATAACTGCGCTGCTCTGCATCTTTCATTCCAAGCACGGTATCTGTTTCTCTATTGTAATATCTGTCATCAGTCATCAATCATCACCGAATCAGATGCCATCCTACACATGGTAGATATGACCGGTTAGCTCAGCTGGTTAGAGCGTGGTGCTAATAACGCCAAGGTCGCGGGTTCGACCCCCGTACTGGTCAATGATTTTAAATAAGAAATGTGAGGTGATTGAATCATTACGGAAAAGAAAACGTGTACATATTCTTAACGCCTCTTAATTCTGTAGAATGAATTATACTAATTCTATGTTGTAAAATGCTTAAAATAGACCCATTTTTGCCAAACTGAGGTTAAGAGAAAATCCTCAAAGATATATTTCTAAACATTGTGGAAATGTTATTAATGATATTATTAGTATTTTATTAGTATTGCATTCCTATTTATCGTATTTATTCCTGTATCATAATGATTCCCCACTGAATCGCCATTTTACGTCACAATATAAATGGCCAAATAGCTCAGTTGGTAAGACTGAGCTGCGAATGCACATCATGACCCTCTTATATTTCTCGATACAACTACTTCATCCAGAATTGCCTAGAAATTTGGCACGTGGCAGCGAGCAAACAGGCAAGTGTGTATTCACCATGTAAAAAAAACAACCTAAAAAATCATGCATACTGAGGAGAGAAATAAGGAGAAAATGCCATTCCTGCTCCTCCATTTGCACATAGTGTACACCGTAACATTAACAGGCACATACACATTTCAAACATATTTAAACAAAGTTAAGCTCTTATATTGTGATTATTTAAGACTGATGACAACCAAACCTTGGGAGAATGATTCGAGATGAATCTTCACAGTAGTTAGTTAAAAACAAAATAATAATTAAAGCGCAATAACTATTGCTCACAGCTCTTATCTGACAGACAAGAGCACAAGTCATTGCTGCATTGGACAGACCAAGGCCATGTCATCATAGACAGCAGTAAGAGTTTAAGATGTGCATCCAATTGGTATATTACTTTATATATATTATGCAACAGTGATGACATAACACAAGTGTAACCTTGGGGCACTCTTATTTGTTTGTCATATAATAAGTAGAAAGAAGAAGAAAAACCACCACGCTTTCACTACACCGACAGCACTATACGGTATTAAAGCATCCACCCAAGGACATAACCATGCTGCACACTGACACACTCTCCTTACCTGGTAGACGTTACTTTTATTGTAGTGCATGTTCAGTATGCGGTACAGCTCTGTGTCACGGCCCACTCGCAGCTGATTCTCTCTGCCCAGACGAGGTGCACCCTCCCTGGATCACACACAGACAAACATTATGAGATCCATCCAAGACATGCACTATCTGTATTCAACTATTATTAGTATTACTAGTAATATTTTTGACAATCCAAAGTGCTGTTTTTTTTACTATTTCCTGACAGTCCCAAGGTTGTGCATTGCATTAATCAGTGTCAGCTAATGTCAAAAATGGAGTGGCCACATGCAAGCTACCAGTCAAACTAAGGCTTTGCAGCACAAACAAGTTTAAACGTGAAGCGGTGCCAACTCAAACCAACCGGGTGAGAGCCTCGCGGACAGCCTGACGTGCGAAGCGCTCCATCTGGATGTAGAAGAACTCTCTGAAGTTACTGAACCATTTAATCATCTGGGAGGTCACACAGCGGTTAAACTAGACAGTGGACAGGAAGACAGCAGGACAGGATGTGAGCAAGTGTGGACAGCAGGCGAGGGGCGCTTATTAGACGAGTTCATTTAACACTAATAATCATATTATGAATATAGTTCAAAGACAGCTTTAGTCAGTAGCTCAAAGAAAGAGAGTCAATTGTTTTGGTGCTTCATAAAGGAACGTGTTAATACTCACATATTAATAGCATACTAATATATGAGAACATTTCTTTCTTTGTACTGTTTAATAAATAAAAACACCTTTAGCAAGGTAATTACACCACAATACCACTTTTTTTTTAACCAGTAATTGACTCATAGAAATATCAATATCAGCAGACATTAAAACAGAAATTACAGTAAATATTTTTATTTATGTATTTATTTAAGGCAACGGTTTTGTTTTTAATTGTACGTACGTTTGGCCTTCAACTTTTCTATCCAAATTTAAAGTATTGTGGTTGTCATTTGTCTTTTAATATTCATACTGATTCAATTTACAGTAAAGTTCTGTTAAAACATGTCTACAGTCACTGTTATTTTTAATAGTAAAGGTTACTGCTAAACTGTAAAATATACTTCTGAGTGATCCTTTTCCGTGACGTAATTACATCATAACGGTCTTCGCTCTACCTCCAGTTTAGAGCTCAGTTAAATTCTCTGACTAAAATACTGCCTTCACTTTGATCGATTGCTTATTGAGAGTATCAGTACCGGTTATGGAGGTTGTTGTCCTTATATAAATATAAATATAAAGACCTCTGTAGGTTGCATACACAACCTGTTTCCAAATTGTAATTTATACTTTCACTTCACTACATTTCTGGGTGGAAATACTACTTTTGAGAGTATTTTTACTGAAGTTATTTCGCTGTAGTTATTTGTTACTTTGCAGACGAGGATTATAAAAACCTAATCTTATTAAAAAACATTTTTTTAAATCACTCAACAATATAAGTTAAATGTAAAATATTCTCCCTCAGTATATTTTCGTTATAACTCTTTAATGACCAAACTTAAGTGATCTTTGCCAGTAAATTATTTAATTTCACTGTTAATGTCACTTATTTTAAAACATGAATATTGCCTGATATGTCAGAATGAAAGGTTCTGGATCCAGGACAGTGATGGAGAACACACACCTTGACATCAGGGAAGTAGGTCTTGAGCGTATTGGAGCTGGGATAACGCGCGTAGAAGAACATGAGCTTGGCTTTCTTCAGGTGGCAGGGAGACAAGCCCTCCTGGGTGTATACATGAGGGCAGTTAAGGAGATACACATGTCCTTTCTCTCTCTCTCACACACACACACACACACACACACACACACACACACACACACACACACACACACACACACACACACACACACACACACACACACACACACACACACACACACGTGAACAAACACATATCCCTCCCTCTTTCCTCCCTTGCTTGGTGACAAAAGGATATTCCCCCAGCAGTCAGGTACAGCTCTCCTCCGTCCATCCCTCCTCCTCTCATCCCCCCGTCTCCCCTCATCCCTCTATCTCTGCCTCCGTGAGGGTGGCGCGCGAGGGAGGGGTCGAGGTGGCTGAGCAAGGAGAGCGGTGGGAAAGAGGGGTGAGACGAGGGGTGAGTCGAGAACTCCAGAAAGGGGTCGGAGTTCAAATAGTCCTTGCGGGACGGAGGGAGGTGGGGCAGCTGATGGTGGTGAAGAGAGCGAGAGAAGAGCTGCTGCATGGAGTAGTGGAGAAGGGGGAGAGGGAGCGGGGGAGGGGGCGGAGGGGGAGGAGGGGGAGGCGCTGGGAAGGACGAGGAGGAAGAAGAGGAGGAGGAGGAGGACGGGTGGAAGGAGAGGTCCTTGGGTTGCGACGCTGGAGGCAGGACGGTGGGGTGAGAAAGAGGAGGAGGACGAGGGAGGGAAGGGTGATGAAGGGAGAGGTTCGAATGAGAGGGATTTAGGTGAGCAGAGAGCGGTGGGCCGAGGAGTGGGTGGGCTTTTCGGATGTCAGGTGACCTTTGGACGGCCAATGGCATCGACAGGTCCGACGGTTCGGTGAGACGAGGCTGCCCCGGAGGTGGGACGCTCCCGTTGCTCCTTTTTTGCATCTGCTTCTCCCTTTCTCCATCCTGCCGTCCCGTTTCCTCCTTACCTCGCAGTTTATCCTCCCCTCTTCCTCTCGTCAACAGTCCCATCCACACTCCCCTCTCCCTCCCGCCATCGTTCCCCACGTCAGGCGGGAGGAAGGCGATGGCGGCGGGAGGAGAAGAGGGAGTGACATCTGTCCCCTCAGTGTAGAGGCAGAGAACTCGGTCTATGACTCGAGCCACAGCACTGCCCAGCTCCACCTTCAGCGCCTGAGCAAACTTCTGCCCTCCCTCCTCGCCCTCGTCTTCTATCCCCCCATGCCAATCCCCCCTTACCAGCCCGCCACAATCCAACCACAACCCCGCTCCCTCCATCACACCCTCCAAGTGCAACCCTCCTCCTCCTCTTCCTCTCTCTATCCTCCCTCCTCTGTCTTTTTGGCTCTCCTCCCTCTGTTTGTGGAAGTTGTCAAAAGGGGAAACAGAAAGTAGGGAGAACGTTTCCTTTTCCATCTCTCCACCATCGATGTCCTCTTCATCATACAACCCTTCTGTGATGTCCTCCTCCTCCATCATCATCCCAGCGTCTTCTTCTCCTCCATCTTCTCCTCCATCTTCTCCTCTGTTTCTGCACCTCATCTCCTTCTCCTCCTCCTCTGCCATGTGCTTTTCTCCAAAAGCCCTCCAGACCTTCTCCTGCAGGGCCTGCAGTCTCTCTCTGGCCTCCTCCAGCTGTTCTTTCAGCTCCTCCCTCTCTCTTCTCTTCCCCTCCCTCCCTCCCTCGCGCCTCCTGCCTCCCACCTCAGCCTCTCCATCTCTGGGTCGGCTCTCCAGCTTCATCCGCTTCACTTTCAAGAAGTCCTGGCTCCACTCGGCCGCGAGGGCAGCATCGCTGTGCCTTTTCTTCACACCCAGCATGCCGTCTTCTCCCTCCGTCATTCCGTCCTCTCCTCCCTCCGTCCCATGCTCCACCTGTCCGTCCCTCTCTCCTCTCTCTTCCTCCGAATCTCTGTCTTCCAGGTGTCTGCGTGTGCTCAGGTTTGTGTTGAGCTGCCCTCCAATCCTCCTGGGGGCTCCACCGGGCTGGAGGAGGTGGTGGATGAGGGGGAACCCGGGCGGTCTGAAGGCCGGAGGAGGGTTCCCCCGCCTGGCACCGGGCTGAGGATGAACTCCAGGGAGATCTGTGGAGCTGTGAGTGGGAGCAAATGCGTGCATCTGGGGAGCAGAGTCATCGAAAAGATCCGTGGGGGAATCCATCACTGGAGAGACGGAGAAGGACAGAGACGGACAGAATTACTGTTTTTGCTGTTTTGGATAAGAAGATTTTTGCAGCAAAATACCAATACATTGATTTAGTTGGGGCTCCTTTGGGGTTGATATAAGAAGAACAAAACAAGCATTGTGAAGGTGTCACTTTAGGCATTTGTCACTATTTCAGATTTTTTTTACAAACCAAACAATCCATCTATGAATTTTCATTTTTAATAAATCACCACCAACATTAATCTAGAATAAAAATAATCTGTATCTGCAGTCCTAAACATGAACTCCACCTAAACAACACTAATATCCTGCCTCTATATTAATGCATGAGCAATAATAACCTAATGATATAATATAGCAGTAAGACGATAACAGGGGCCATTGTTTCTGCATGAAGTAGTTTTGTTTTTAATACTTTAAGTGCAGTTTCCTGAGAAAACTTAAATACAGGACTTTTATTTGTATGTGTATTCTTACTTTTATTTCAGTAAAGAAGCTGAATACTTTTTTTTACCACTTTTGTAATGTCAGTGAATGGTCCATTGAACTGGGGTTTTAAGTGGACTTAAGGGCTATGTTATCTATCAAATAATGCCAAATCATGTTTCTGTTTGGCACTTGTGACGACACCATCTTGACAAATGAATAAATGTCGATCATGAGGCGACTGGCACATGACCTTCGCTAATCTGGACAGCAAAACAGGTCAGCGGCCTCTCACAGGCCACAGCCACTTCCACTTGTATAGCAATGAGCTGCGACGTCCTTACGTAGCGCTGCCTTACACCACAGCTCGGTCGCTCCACTCGGCTTCTGCCAATCGGCTTCTGCCAATCGGCTTGTAGCTCCATCACGGCGAGTAAAAACTCAACAAAGTCACAACTGTTTGCTGTCCTGGCTCCTCAATGGTGGAATGAGCTCCCCATTGACGTCAGGACAGCAGAAAGTCTCTACATCTTCTGCCGCAAACTAAAAACATGTCTTTTTCGACTATACCTTGAATAAAGAAAGTAGCACTTTAGTGGCACTTAAATGGCACTTACTGATAGCACTTTGTAGTTTGACCTTGAAGAAATTGTACTTTCTTGATTCTTGTTGTTCTGAGTTTGTACTCATGGTTGAATGCACTTACTCTAAGTTGCTTTGGATAAAAGCGTCAGCTAAATAATATGTAATGTAATGTGAAAGCTGCGAAATATAAACATTGGGACCATTTTGAGTGAGTTCAGTTTTCCAAATGGTCCAAACAGTTATTCAAAGGGTTGATATTCCCCCTCCATGGCTTCCTAACATGTCATAGGAGGAAGCGGTGCACTGCAGAACTGACTGTGGAAGACAGAGAGGAAAAGGGTGCAATGCAAGTCAACCGACTGCGGGCCGGGTTATGTGCTGGTGCTGCGGTATTGGTTAACATCTGGCTTGCGATCTTCGTAACATATCACCCACCTCTCTTAAAACTATCTTTCCTGTTTATCTCAAATGTGTGCTGTCTAATAGAGCGCAAACGTCATAAAAACACGAGTGACAAAATGGAGGGGCACTATGGTGTGGGATAAGGACCTTGCAGAGGAGCACAATAACAAAATAGTGCGAAAATATTACTGAGCATTTTTGCTCGGAAAATGTCTTTTTTCAAATAGCTGGAAAACAATGACCTGAGTAGGTACTTCTGCATGGCCTCCTACAGTACCTGAAAATGCTTGGAAAACAGAACAAAGAACGCTGGGCTTATGCATAACAGTACATCTCACTATTTCATCCAGATCAAAAACACAAGTCCCCATTCCTTTTTTTTTCAGTACATAACCTCCTCTCTGTCCCAAAGCCCCTTTCCCCTTTTTCCTTCCTCTCTATTCCTCTCTCGTCCGCTCTGCCTCTCCTCTGTTATCAGTGCAGGCAGCTTGTTAAGTACTGTTTGATCAGAGTGTTTACCGTCAAACACTCACACACACACACAGGCACACACACACACAGACACACACACATTCACACAAAAGAGGCTTGAGAGCGGGCTGACAATGGTCAATGGTCCTTGGGGAGTGAAATAGAGTGAGAGTAGCATGTATACGTGTGTGTGTGTGTGTGTGTGTGTGTGTGTGTGTGTGTGTGTGTGTGTGTGTGTGTGTGTGTGTGTGTGTGTGTGTGTGTGTGTGTGTGTGTGTGTGTGTCTGTGTGTGTGCGTGCGTGTGTGCACATGCAAGTGTGTGTGTGAACAGCAGTCCTACTTAGCATTGATAACACCGCTAATCCACTTCAGATGGATACACTACTGCTCACTGAACAGAAAGATGGATGGATGATAAATGGACAGATGTAAGGACAGACTAAAAGAGGTAGAGTAGGCAGACAAAATGTGAACACAGACCGTATTTAGAATTTTAGGCTTTACTTGATTGCCAATGGTTAGAATTAAAGCTGATTACAACATGGATGGATGAGTGGATGGATGAGTGGATGGATAGATGCATATATGAATGGATAGATAGATAGATAGATAGATAGATAGATAGATAGATAGATAGATAGATAGATAGATAGATAGATAGATAGATAGATAGATAGATAGATAGATAGATAGATAGATAGATAGATAGATAGATAGATAGATAGATGAAACATTATAAAGACCTGGCAACATATGTGGGGATAGATTATCATTTAGAACAAAGTCATATAACCTGTGTAAACCCAGACAAATAAAAACACAAATAATGTTAATGCTACTACTTTGATTTGAGAACTGTACATTTTTGACATTTTCTATTTTTGTTAAAACACACAGACCCTACTCAGGGTGCTATATGAAGTGATAGTTTCACACGTAATTATAATTTATAATGAATGTCAACTGCTTGAATGCATTAGGGTTAGCCTAATATTTGAGACACAGAGGGATAACCTGTTGGATATGTGATCTTTTTAGATAGATAGATAGATAGATAGATAGATAGATAGATAGATAGATAGATAGATAGATAGATAGATAGATAGACCAGTGCATAGGTCCCTCGGTGCAACATGAAGAGAATAATCCTACTATAAATAGCTAAATATCAATTATTCAAATGCCCTGTCCTCTCTACTATAATACTGCCCAGATGGCAAACCAGCCAATGCGCTTATATCAGGGACAGATTAGCTTTTCAAAGCCAGCGGAAAGCTGCATAAAATATGAACACTGAGCAATGAAAATGAAAGCTATTAACCACTAGATTAGATTTAAGAATGGTTCTGTTGGACTGCTGTAGCTGTCACTGGGAAAACTGACAAGAGAGGGAACTCACGCTTAGTAAAGTACACACATCTCACTCGTAGTCAATTACTGTAAATAATGTACATTTGTAAATTCTAATATGGGTGTATATGTTGATAGCATGTGTTAACAAAGAAAAAGATCACATATCCAACAGGTTATCCCTCTGTGTCTCAAATATTAGGCTAACCCTAACGCATTCAAGCAGTTGACATTAATTATAAATTATAATTACGTGTGAAACTATCACTTTATATAGCACCCTGAGTAGGTTCTGTGTGTTTTAGCAAAATAGAAAATGTCAAAAAATGTACAGTTCTCAAATCAAAGTAGTAGCATTAACATTATTTGTGTTTTTATTTGTCTGGGTTTACACAGGTTATATGACTTTGTTCTAAATTATAATTTTTCCCCACATATGTTGCCAGGTCTTTATAATGTTTCATCTATCTATCTATCTATCTATCTATCTATCTATCTGAAAATAACGTGAAAATAACGTTATTTTGAATAATTTATATAATGTTTGAAGCCTCCGCGTGGCAACATCTGCCGGTTCTGCCACGCGAGAGGAATCCGCTTTGACCATTCGGACGCACGAGCTGTCAGTTTATCCGTGTGTGTGTGTGTGTGTGTGTGTGTGTGTGTGTGTGTGTGTGTGTGTGTGTGTGTGTGTGTGTGTGTGTGTGTGTGCGCGCGTGCGTGCGTGCGCGCGCGCCCGTGTTGCGTCCTGTGACTAATTGGCAACGATGGACTAATGTCGCAGTGTGAAAGGAAAAAACAATAAACACACAAAGAGACCAGTGGAGCAGACCCTCGTAGCTTACATTTAGCGAGTAAAATGTCAAACAATGTGTTGTGTTTGAAGTTTAAACAAAATAAAAAATGGACTCACTCACAGTCACAGAGAAGAGCTCCAGCGGTGTCCGTTCCCCCAACAGCCCCCCCTCCCCCCCGAAGCTGTCCACTCCAGTGGCCGTTCCTAAGCGCTCTGCCTCGGTCGACTGTCCGCTGGCACCCGGCGGCTCTCGGACATCGGTGCCGGCAGAAAAGAACCAGCGAGTTTCCGGCTCCCTTCTGCTCTTTATTTGTCCTTTGTTCCGCAACTCTCTCAGTTCTACTCTCACTCACCAGCCGCCTCCTCTTTACTCTAGAGTTGTGTCACTGTGTATTTTTTTTTGTCCTCCCTCGTCGATCCATCTATCTCTGGCTGGCATCATCCTCACGCGCCGCTCCCGGTGTGGAGTGGCGCGCGGTGGGCGGGCGGCCGGGCTCGAGAGCTGGCCACTTGACGGCCCGGTCCCTCCCATGTTGGCATGACCCCCAGTACGTGCACGCGCGCACGCACGCACGCACGCACACGAGGCTGGTTTAAATGGTCAGAAGTAACGCTAACTGATTTAAAATGAATGGTATTAACTTTCCTTTTTCTTTTCTTTTCTTTTATAATTCACGATAGCAACAGTTTGTTGCAGATGGCGCATCCACAGAAGAGCCTATTGGAGCTGAAGAGCATTTCTAAAGGCCGAACAAAGTCTGGAACGCTGAAACCACGTTACAACAGTGGAGTCACTGATTTCTTTGTTTTTGTAGCATATTCTCATGCTACACAGTACAGTAACAGTGAAAGTCAGGTCATTCATTAACGGTTTTATCTCATCACAGGAATTTTCTTTGAAAGCGACACAGAACAGACGTCATCACAGATGTTTGTAACCTTAACAGCTTTTTTATTTTCCACTCTTCCAGAACTGAGGTGACAGGTCAAATCTAATAGATTGTGCCTATACGTCTGATACAAAATAAGCTATATGTAAACAAAAGTACTTAATTGTAGTGCAAAGAGGATGCCATCAAATTTAACAATGTCATATTGTTGAAATATAACCAGAACCTTGGAGTCGACCTCTTGATGTCTGAAAGTAAACAGCAATCTCTGGCACTGTGAGAGTAAATGGACCAGATAACAGAAGAAAAATACCCTGTTCGTCACAGCCGTTCAGGTGCACATTTTTTTGTTTTTTATTGAAGTCTCATCTGAACTATCCGCAATGATTTACCTCAGCCTTGTTGCTTTGATCGCACAGAGATATTTAGTTTCCAGAAAAACATTGAAGTAGATGCCTGACCTTGGGCAGCAATCTGTTACCTGTTGCTGGGAATGTTCCCATTAAGCCTCCAAACTGAGACCAGTTTCTAACTTTGTGTTGCTCCACGCTGCCTCTTATTATCTCTTTCTGAAAATGATTCATGTCTTCATTCCTCACAATTCGCTCCCTCTCGAACTCTCTGTCCGTCTCATCTAATTTCTGTCTTTTCCTACTTCTGATTAAAAATTTGGTTAGGCACTGACTGAAAGGTCGCAGTTGTTATGGAAACGAGGCTGGTAACAAAAGCTGGACACACGGGAACAAAGAGAGGGGGGTAGATAGGTAGACGGAGAGAAAAAGAGGGAGATGTGTCTGAATAAACATGCGGAGAAGAGGAGAGGGTAGGAAAGTCAGTATACGGTCTGAATAAATAAAAACATATGCAGAGGGAGAAGGGCGAGAGACGGCGAGGTCATGGAATGACGGCTCCACCTGCAATAATAAATAACAAAAGATAATATGAGGGTTTTTTGTGTCATTCTGGGAAGCAGAGGTGTGTGTGTGTGTGTGTGTGTGTGTGTGTGTGTGTGTGTGTGTGTGTGTGTGTGTGTGTGTGTGTGTGTGTGTGTGTGTGTGTGTGTGTGTGTTGGACAGAGTGGCAGACTGGGAGAATGCAATTGATAGATAATACATGGATCCACTGCACAGGCTAGAGAATACTAAAAAGCACAAATTGTTCAGAGAAAAGCCTCCCAAAAAGCCTGAAATTGTGCGTGAGAGTGCGTGTGCGGTAACGTCATCTCTCTGAGGGCTCATATTATGTTAACCACTTAGACCAACATCAAACACTCTCTAACTCACACACACACACACTTCAGTGCAAGCATGAAGGTGCCAGCCATATAAATAGGACGTCCCAGAGCGAGAGATATAAAGAGAGAGGGACTGACAGAGAGAAAGAGAAAGAGAGAAAGAGAGAGAGAGGGGGGAGAGATTAGGCATTCAAAGGGGAGACAGCAAGGGGTGAGAAAAGGGATGGGGGAAGAGCAGAGTGAAAAACTGAGAGAAATAGAGAGGGCAAGAACAGGAGGGGGCGAGGACAGATAGATATGAAAGGATCAATAGATGGCATAAAGTGTATGTCCATTGATTTACGTACAGGGAGAGAGTGATGGGGTGAGAGAGAGAGGGAATGAGAGGGAGGGGGAATGAGAGGATAGAAAAAGCGGGGAGAAGAGAGAAGCTGGAAGAGGGGGAGGAATGGAGAGAGAGTAAGCCATAATAAAGAGGAAGCAGCAAACAAGTCAGAGCAATACATAAAGCGGGGGACTACGTGAGGTATAGAGGCCTAATTAAAGCCGCATCAATCAATATATTCATATGAACTCTGGGTCAGATGGCTGTGTGTAATGTGAAAGGGGTCACTCGTTGTGACACACACACAGTTATCACCAATTCTGCCGTTCCCCCAGCTCTCAATTGTCTCCTATGAATGACGTTCCCATACAGCTGAAATGCACTCTTGCATGTGTTTCAAGGGAAATACATTTTCTGAAATTGAAATTACGGTAAACAACAACACACACAAATAAAAAAACGCAGACGTCTGTGGACTCATTTGAAACTCAAAACGTAACTCCCAAAACAGGGTCGTTGTGCTTTAGGAGACCACACAGCATCAATAATGCAACTATAAACTATCAGCACTATAGTTTATCAATGTTTTCACTTTGTGTTTTTCTTTGTGGCCCACCCTCGATAACTAGTATAGATTCATAATCGGTGTTTTCCATTTTATTCTTTAGGGACCCAACCTGAATTACTTAATCATTTGATCACGTTTGAGCACAATCGAAGCAGCAGAGGTATGAAATATTCTCACTTTCAGTCCCTAAAAAAAACCATTGGATCCTACATTTACCACAATGCAACTCAATACACACTTCTTGCCCCCTAAAAGCTTTCGTATTTCGACCACCTCAGCCAAAGTTTGCAATACAGGTTTTCTGTAAAAGGTTTTGTCTTAACAACCCTGATGACATCACCACCACACCATTGTTTTTGGAAAGCTCCCTCCAGAAGCCACAGACAACATATATAACTGTTTATAGGCTGTGACGAGTAATTCAAATGTGTAATTTTGTAAAACTGGTGGATTGTCCCTTTAATCATTAAACCGCACTGGGCAATGATTTGCTTGTATTAATTTAAATTAGGAATATTTCTGTGATGCTGTTCACCGAACAAGAAGGTCCAGGCATTAAGTGAACTACACGCCGAGACACAGACGACATATGTCAAGACTGACGGTACAGAAAGAGAGAGACAGGTTGGAACAGAGCACAGGGGTGAGACAGACGGACAGACAGGCAAAAAGAGAATGAGTGTGTTTGTGTGTGTGTGTGTGTGTGTGTGTGTGTGTGTGTGAGGGAGATGGGAGTGCGAGAGAGAGAGACAGAAGTGTACTCAAATAGCTCAGGGCAAGGTGACACAGAGAAACGAACGGACAGAGAGGGATAACAAGCTCATAGAGGGGGGATTGTGTGTGTGTGTGTGTGTGTGTGTGTGTGTGTGTGTGTGTGTGTGTGTGTGTGTGTGTGTGTGTGTGTGTGTGTGTTAGAGTTAGAAAATGAGAGAAAAAGGAAGAGACAGAGGGGGCGGAACGGTAGAGGGATAGAGGAAGTTGAGGGAACAAAAACAAAAACAGGGAGAGAGTGAGAGAGTGGGTGTGTGTGCGTGTGTGTATGTATGTGTGTGTGTGTGTGTGTGTGTGTGTGGACAGCCGAAGGTGTCAGAGTGTGCTGTTTGGCTTAATGATGACCCACTGGGCATGTAGGTCATAACGGTTTGTGTCTCAAAGCCATGACTGTATGCCTGTGACTGTATGCCTGTGTGCATCCATTAGTGTGTGAATGTGTGTACGTGTGTTTTTGTCTGTGTGCAAAATGAAACTCACTAGAGACACGCATGTAAAGTGGGTCTCTTAGCATGCGTTTTAAGAGTGTGTTTGGTCAGAGGTTGGAGAAGCAGTTTTTCTAGCCGATAGGACTCAATAGATTCTCTCTCACACACACACACACACACACACACACACACACACACACACACACACACACACACACACACACACACACACACAGTTTTGGCATACACACATCAACAGCTGCCCTTCCTGTCATACATGCACATGTAATGCACCATGCATGGCACTAAATTATGCACAAATATATACACACATCTCTTTCTTTTGATCTCTCATGACAACACACACATTCTCTCTCTCTCTCTCTCTCTCACTCACACACACACACACACACACACACACACACACACACACACACACACACACACACACACACACACACACAGGGAAGCTATTATGCTCTCAGGCTGGAGTGTTTTGATGGTATAATTGCAGTGACCAGTGAGGAGAAAGAGACAGAGGGAGGGATGGAAAGAGGGATGGGGATGGAGGGAGAGAAAAAAGACGAGAGTGCTGACACTCTCAGCATGCTAATGTTGCGAGGCTCTACCCCCCCCCCCCCCCTCCCAACCGCGCGCCCTCCGCCCCCTGATTTCATCCCTCCCTCTATCTCTTTGTCTCTCCATCTTCCTCTCTATCTCACATCCTCTGCATTTCACAGGTGCAGCACTAGAAAGCGTGAGAGATGGACAGAAAGGTAGAGAGGTGGAGAGATGAAAGGGAAAAAAAAGGGATGTATAACAGGATGGAGCAATGTTATCGCTCGCTTTTCTCTGCCATCCCTCCATCCTCTTCAAGCTCCACACAATGCTCAAAACAAAGCATGCAACACAAAAAAAGAGGTACGGGAGGATGAAAACAGAGGAAGAGGGAGGGTCAGTTTTTCCATCCCCTTTAACAATGGAGGGATGATCTCCTGCTTATCCTCTAATCACGTCCCTTCTTTTTTTTTCCTCTCCTCCGTTCTCTCTTTTATCTCTCGCTCGCCGCAACCCCTCTTTTTCTCATCTGGTGAGAGAAAGGGTAGCCTTTTCCTCACGCCCGGCCTCCCTTTTTTTGTCGCCTCTCCATCTGTTTGTCTTTCCTGTCCTCCCTCCATCGCTCTCTCCTCTCCAGAGAAGGGATTTTGCTGCATGGCACTGATCTCTTTCCGCTTTTCCCTCTCTTTTGCGTCCCACTTCCTTCCCTCTCTCAACCAACCCCTCTGCTCTTTTGCTTCGATAGTCCAAAGTATACCAAACTTATACAAATATTAATGTATCTTGTAACTATTCATGAAAGAGGTACAGTATTGGAGATGGAAGGAGGAAATAAAGCACAAAGTGCAACAATAAATAACATACACAACTAACAGTAATGGCAAGATAGCTGCAGATGTTTGTGATGCTATTTTCCTGACAAAGTGAGTTATGAGCAATATGTACACCTCTTCAACATGTCCACTTAACAGCACTGGAGGGCTTTCTTTCAGCTCTTTGATACAGCACATTCGGTGTTGTGTAACATAATGAAAAAAAACAAAAAACACAATTAGTTGCAGCTGATATCTGTCGCTGATGACAGAGTTCACCCACAGAGCAAGTCCGAGCTTGCTCACCAGTCCAACGGCTTATTTTTAGTGAGTGCTTAAGCTTAACAGCTGCTTTGCTGTCGAAAATTGCTCAGCTGAGAAAATCTAATGTGAGATTTAGCTGTTCCATGGGTGGAGAACACGGGGAGTGAGTAGTCAGTGCACTGGAGTGTAATTGACAGGATGAAATATACAACAGCGCCTCCCGGAGGTACTGCCTTGCTACTGCAAGCTTTCAAACCTGCAACTCTGTGACACTGTTGAGCAGCCACTGAACTACAGTAATATTATTGGGCACACTACTATGAAATGATAAAATAATTTGAAATACTATTGATAAAATAAGTGAATACATCTTCATAGTGTGCTGAATATGTACATAAATGTATCTGCAATTCCCGTGTTATGAAGCACCATTCGTCATAAAACTATTGCGGTTAGGCCTACCCAGATATCAAAAGGTCTTGCAGCGAACTACCCCCCCAAGAAAACGGATATCTTAGAGACTTAAATTAAAATCACATTTATTAATCATAACATTGTTTGTGCAAAATTCAAACTGTATTTAACAAGAAAACATTATAAAAAGGAGGTTAAGAATCAAACAAGAGAAAGAGATGAAGGATTATTTATCCATTTAAGTTTACAGTTGCTGTATATTTAGATTTAACAAATCACATTTTTCACTACGCAAAGGACGCCAAAGTAGCAGTCTGCTTTGTAGTGTGTACCTCAGGAATGTGTGTTTGTGTGTTGATAGTTTAGCCCCTGAATGTATTTCTGAATCAGTAAGTGTTCTAACTGCACGTACGTGTGTCAACATACTGTATCTTACTGTGTAGTGGCCTAAGTATGGCTATGAGTACTTCAATAGAGAGACAACGTGTGTGTGTGTGTGTGTGTGTGTGTGTGTGTGTGTGTGTGTGTGTGTGTGTGTGTGTGTGTGTGTGTGTGTGTGTCACAACCCTGAGCTTCTTTGTCTTTGAGCTGTCTGTGTATATAAAAACGTGCGCGTGCATCTAAGGGTCCTGTGTGTGTGTAGGTGTGTGAGTGTGTGTGGGTGAGGAGTGCCTGTCGACCAGCATTTCAGTGTGCTTTAAATACTGGGCTGTCCTTCTCATCACGGAGTCCCTGCGTATCGGATCTTGGTCTCCTGGACAGACAGACACATAGACAGGAAGGCAAAGGTGGTTATTTTCATTATTATTGTCCGGTAATGGCATTAGTGTCCCGGTCGGTGTTGCAGCCACTGCTGATGCTGAAGGGTAAAGAAGACAGACGAAAGAGAGGAGAAGGTAGAGAAGGAAGGAAGGAAAAAGCAAAGAGTATGTCAACATCTTCCCTAAGCCTGATGCTTCAAAATAACTTGTGGTTATCTAATTTAAACGGCAGTGCTAAAATAAACAAAGAAACCCATCAAAGATATTTGCATTGAAAAGGTTCCCTGGCAGCGGTGGGATTCAAACCCACGCTCCCAAAGGGACTGGAGCCTTCAACCAGCACCTTGGACCACTCGGCCACGCTACCTCAATGTACTGCCAAATTTGCTGTCAGAGAACTCATGAGGGAAGGTGGGTCAATGTTTCCACCGGCTGAAAATAGATCTGGCACACTGGGAAGGCACAAAGTAGGCATAGATAACCCATTAGAGGGTTGTCACATGTTAGCACAGTACACACATACTTATGTTAGCCTGTGAAGCTCGTTTAGATCTGTGCATGACGGACTCTGTTGTCGACGGCGCACCACAAGGTCCAAAGTAATTTTTTGGTTCAATTGATGCGTCCATCAAGTGCTTCTTCTTCTCACAAACTGAGAAATCAACAGAAGTTAGTTCAGCGTAATATAATATAGCAACGTCCCTTTTAATATTGTGCTTATGTCATTTACAAAAGAAATAAAGTGCAAAGTACTTTAGTCCCTTTGTATTTAATTATCATGAGTATCAAATATAATGTAATAATACAATATAATATTACACTGTGCATTATTACGGTAGTTAGGTGTCACATGTTATTAGCGATGATGTCCAATGTCGTTCTTATCTTTGCGTCTGGGTAAAAATAAAACTGGAAAACCTCAAATGTATCTTCAACTATCTAATAGTCTATCTAATCTTTTATTCTATAAAAGTATTAAGGCAAATCACCTGAGAATCTGGGGCTGTAGATGCAGTTCTAGATTATTTAACTGCACATGATTCTTTGCTTTTGTCTCTTTCAGCGACAGAATAGAATAAGGTCAATACTGTGCAGCAGTGGAATTCAAACCCTCGTCCCCATAACCTCAAATCATAACCTCTACTGTGTCTCTCATAACGTGCAGGACAGATGCACTTTGGTTGAAAGAGCAGCAAATATCTACAGACAGCCCAAATTACTTTGCCATGCTACTTCAAATACCATAACCTACATGACCTTTAATAAGTTTTCGAAATGTTATACTTTAGCATAATAGGGATAAAACCAAGCTTTAAATCCAGGTCCTCAGATAGCACTAGAGCTGAAAGAAAATTCTGGCAGCGGTGGGATTTGAACCCACGCCTCCGAAGAGACTGGAGCCTTAATCCAGCGCCTTAGACCGCTCGGCCACGCTACCTATACACTGATGTTTCACTAAAGATAACTCCAGGAATAAGTTATCTATTACTGACAAAATAGATTCATTGCAGAGCAACAAACTGTTTGTCTTTGCTAAAGCAGGACAGTAAATACTCGGACAAAATAGCAGTGTTGATTTAACGATGAGGTCATCTGCTACACATGCTCTGCTGAGCAGTGTCCATTTGCCTGCATGCATTTGTGTGTATGCGTGTGTCTCAGCTGTGTACATTGCATTCGTCAGTGTGGTAGCGTGTGAGCCGCACATCAGAGTATGTAGCGCAGAATAAATATGGTATACAAGATTTAACAGTTAAATGCACTATGTAATTAGCTTATTTGCACATGGACCGTTGTTCAGGAATGGGCATGACAGAGTGCTTTCAGGTACAGAACCATATTGAAATTTGGTGAGTTGGAATCCTGTGCAAGATTGAAGAAAAACACTAAAAGTGCAACAGTGTCGTATCACCAATGCACACTTTGACCTTTTTCCTTTCCGTTAGCAAGTGTGTCTCTGATCAATACATGGAAGCATACTGGACTATTGCTGAAGTGAACGCTTTAGCACCAACCTATCCCCTCACCCTGTACTCCAGTGATCAGGATATCCACCGCCGTCCTGTAGCCACGAATGGCAGAACTAAACTCTCCCTCCTTCTCCCTCGCCATTGCAGCTGTTAGCTCAGTGGCCGCTTGGTTTAGGTAACCCACGTCCACTCCGTCCAGACTGGTCGGTGGCAGTGAGAACAACTCTGAGTGGTCACTGGAGGAATTGGATTTATCTGAAATAGAGAGAAAGAGAGCAGAAGAAGTTATTCACTAGTACAGAAATGAGAACAATTACAACGGCAGAGCAAAAACTGTGGTTTAAACCGCTTTACGCTGCCAAGACTCGATCTGAATCTGAGAGCAGCAGATGACCTACCAGCAAGTTTTTAGGCCTACAATAATACTATTTATACAACGGAGCCCATATCAACCTATTTTTACCAACTGGAAAAAGATCAGTACAAGAGGAGGTCGTATCAGGAAGCCTTATCCCATTTAGACTCTTCCAGGTACTCTGGCAGGACAGTCTGTAAATAAAGAGTGTGACATTATCACCGAATTAAAAAGAAATCAGAAGTAGAAGCCCTGACCGAAACTTTCAGACAAAACCACCAAAGACTGAAAAAGAAGGTTGTATTTAGAGCAGTGGTATTGTTTTATGTGTATCCATTCGCATGGGTTTTCACCTTGTTTATAGCAGGGATCAAAGACAGCCAAGTCATTATCCGTCAGAGGAGGTGGAACTTCCTCTTTCGGGGATGGAACTTGCTCTTCTACCATTGAGTCAAACAGCGAATCAAATTCTTCCTGGGACTCCTGTGATTGGTGGTTTCTGGCTGGGCATTGGTCAGGAGTCGGAACTGGAGTTGGAAACATGGACCAAACATTAATAACAAAATGAATAAGGAAAGAAAAGTACACACCATTGTTAAATGTGGGCTGTTTATTTTGTTTGTCCCCTCCGTACCTCTGTCATCCAGCTCTGTATCGCTAAACTCCTCTTCTTCTGGCTCTTCTCTCGGAGAGCCTCCCATCTCGCTGTAAGCCTCAGCCGCCACCTCCGGTTCTCCCACTTCTAAGCCCAGGTTGGTGCCCAGGTCCTGGGGTAAGGTGGGAGCCTCCCTCCCCTCCTCCTCCTCTGCTGGTTCACAGTCCGAGTCCCTCCGCTTTGGGAGGGGGATGAGAGGGGGAGGCAGAGGCCCAGCAGAGGACAGGGGAGTGGCATCCAGAGGCCTTGTGACTTCACCACCCTGAGAAAGGGGAGGGAGAAAAAGGAGGAAAACACTTTTTCAGATTAGCTCTTGGCCTGGCATATGTTTTAGGTGAGAATATCTGTTTCACTTTCTGCAGGTGTGTGTCTTACTCGGAAGAAGTCCTTGAGCTGGGGACTATTGTAGAGTGCAGGTATGCTGGTAGTAAACAGAAGCATGGCCTCCGTGGCATTCCTCCTCTCTTCAATCACGGCCTCATCAAACCTGCCTGGAATAGAGGCAGAAAATGTAAGAACGACAATGTGGATGAGAATGCTGGGACTTTACGTCGCATGGAAAACACAACAGAAACAAACACAACAGATGAAGGATTTTGGGGAGACTGTTAGTTTATTCAAATTGATTGTTATTTGTCAGGCTGTAGTTTGCACTGTTGTTGAGCGAATACGCCACCAAGTGAGCATTTGCGAGGGTTTAGAACCACAGTTTGCCCTCGCACTTTCATCCAATGCAGCACAGCAGCTTGAGACTCACAATAAATGCTGACTGCCCCTCTGCATTTCACTTAACTATGTTGCTGCCTTTGCAGTTGTGAATCGGTAACCGCCGAAAAGTGAGGTAATAGGCCGAGGGGAAATGTCATAAGAGCTAAAAAACTGCCAAAGTAAGTCCTCACTAGAAATGACTGTAGGACACTTGACAGGATCATTGCTTAAAAAAGCTACAAATGCAAAAAAAGGAGAAGAAGTGTGAAAACCTATGTTGTGTATACTGAGTTATTTCTGCTAGTTAGTCGTAGTAGCACTTGGCCACCATGCAGGAATTGGGTGGATCACACAGTGTGTCACCCTCCTCGCCCCTTACCAAACACTTGTGCACGGGGAAAAGACGGAAACTCCTCCTGTCTTCGGAACAGGTTCCTGTGAGTGTAGGCCAACTCCCCGTGGAGCTTCTTCAGCTCGGAGAACCTCCTCCACGCGACCACCTCCTTCACATCTTCTGGATGACGCTTGGACACAAACTGCAAAACCACAGAGGGGAGACGGGCACCAGCTTTTTGATAGTCTGTTGAACTTATGGGTGATAATGTGCTTTTTAAATAAATGACACAAATTCAACAAGTGGTGGATCAGTTCAGTTGTTCTTTGTCAGTAGGGTTGTGTATAAATATAAGGAGGACGGTGATGAAGTCTATGAAGATGTGACCTTTATATTGATGCTGTGTGCATGCCTGTGCAGACCACAGGGTATTAGTGGTCATGAGGGGAACACATGAACCGAATCACAAGTTCGCTCTGCTCCACTTGAGAGCTCTCTGGCTCAAATAACAGGCTCGTTGTGTATCTGTCTGCCTGCGCTGGAGCCTTTGTTCCTATATGACTGTAACGTTACTGACGTGACTTCATTGCGTTATAAAACGAATACAACATAAAGGCATTTGTTTCTGTCCAAAGAGCACAACACACGAAACAACATGAAAGTTAGCTGAACAGGTAAGCTACCTAGTTATTGAGTACAACATAGGTTGCTGCCCGGCATTGTGACGATAGCTACAGAGAGATAAAGAGTGGAAACCAACCCTTGCTGTCACTTTGTACTCGGTGTGTCCCTTCTCGTGTGTGCGTGGGTCGGTGACGGTAAAGAAACGGTAGTATTCATCTTTGGGTTTTCGTGACATGTCCGTTCTCGCTGTCGAGGGGGAACAAAATTAAAAAAAAACAGCGTGTTTCAGTGGCACAAAACACAACTGTCAACGCCGGAGCTGCTCTGTTGTGATTGTTCAGTCTCTCCTCTCCGCTCCGCTCACTTCCGGGTTGCTGACGTTTACGAATGCGTCATTACGTTTTGTGGCGTTCAACTTCATTACATTTTTGTCCAATTTAAAAGCATTTTCTCCCTTTATTTCTCATAATATCATTCTTATTAGTACTATCAGTAAATATTATATATATATATATATATATATATATATATATATATATATATACTATTTCATCATTTAGACAATATTTACATTTTATAATATTATCTCTGATGTTATTTCAGAACCCTATTTTTTTAACCTAATTAATGCAGTTTTCTTTTCCTTCACTGAAATCTTCAAAGTAGCATAAGACTTGTACATATTTTTCTGTTGTATTGTAATTTGCAATACAGTCGATGTGTCTTTGCAATTCAAGTTCTCCTGAAATTAGGATAATCTCTTTGCAAACAATAGCCCTTATTTACATCTCTAATAGGGGTAAATCGAGACAAAGAATCGGAGTCTGACATATTGCATTTTCTGTGGTAATCAAAGAGGTGTGAGAACCATATTTAAATATCTCAGAAGTAGACGGATAGAACTTCAAAATATCAGTAAAATGCCACATGAAATTGAAGGTCTATATTTCAAGTACAAATAATTAATGTAACACCATGAATTACCTCCTGAATGTATGTGGTATAAAAAAGATGGTTGATTAGAATAAAAGTCAAAGTCATAAAAATGTGTCAAATGTACCCCCAATGGGCCATCATCAGCGTTGTCTTTGACCCACTTTTATTATCAATGTAAGAACCATTTAAATACTGCAGGGGGCACTAAAGAGTCATATCATTTACTCATACAATTGGATGACTGTGGTAGCAGACAGTAGCTTTTTTACATTGATAACAAGGTTTAAAAACCACACAGCCTCCAGATCTAGTTTTGATTTTGCACATTGACCCTAGATTAATGGGAATATGTTTGGCTAGAACACACTGTACACCAATATCCATAATATCAAAAACTGAATGAGAATGTATCTGTATTTAATGATACTGTAGCTACAACACTGCATTACAGCAATGCCTTAACACAGTGCTCTTTCTCTGCTTCTGTTTTTTGTGTGTGTCAAACACCTGTTGAAACCACCTCCATGGCGCAGTTGGGCAGCCATTTACCCCATCTGAGTCAAGGGAGTGTTTCTGACCAGAAACTAGCCAAACATCTGGCAATCTTACAAGAGGTATATATTTTTTTTACTGTTAAGGCTCTTTAACACTCTACAAGGGCCTTAACAGTAAATACATAAACCATATTTTTAATGACTTTTGTTTGACGATACTTCTCTGTGTCAAAGATGCTAAATTAAGAAACGGACATACAAAAGGCCTAGGCCTTGCTCTGTTTGAGACAATACAACAAAGAGAGCAACCACGGACATTACTGTAACGCAGAGGAACTTCCAGCTGTGCATTCAACAAACCTTTCCCAAGCTGTTATACATGTCCCAGCCCTTTCCTCATATTACACAATCGTTTTGAGATCAGAGAAT
This sequence comes from Myoxocephalus aenaeus, assembly GCA_038501785.1. Classification (NCBI taxonomy): domain Eukaryota; kingdom Metazoa; phylum Chordata; class Actinopteri; order Perciformes; family Cottidae; genus Myoxocephalus; species Myoxocephalus aenaeus. The sequence continues at coordinate 8,384,108 of JBAMJR010000111.1, read as the reverse complement.
ATTCCACTATCTATTTTTTATTTTATTTCATTAACTTTTTGACAGCACAATAAGGGCACTGGAAATGATTAATATATTCAGAAGATTCTCTTATCTGTGTTTTATATTATGTCGTCAAAACCTCCTCAAGGCCTTGAGCGAGATATAGCCTGAGTGCACGTTTATACCTAACAGCTGGAGCTCAAAGGTCACTGCCGCTGCTTTCTTTTCCGGTGATTGCCTGTTAAATTGAACGGAACACGTGTAACGCACACAAATGAGGTAAATGTTTAATCTGAGATAACCTAAACGGCTGGTTTGACTTGACTGGCGAAAAAACTGACAAGCTCAGTTGCAGACTCAAAAAATGGTTTGTTTCACGTGTGTTCAGGCTACAGTTTAGTGTTTATTTATCAGTGGTGGAAGTACTTTTACTCAAGTAGTGTACTGAAGTACAATACTGAGGTACTTGTACATTACGGTGTGCCTTTACTCCACTATATTTCAGATGGGAAATATTGTTCTTTTTACACTACATGTTTGGATCATTTAGGTTACTTTGCAGATTCCGATTAATAATACTAAATATTATCAACAAATATATTTAAATGTTTTATCAAAGGACAAGAGAAATTCACAAGCTCTCCCAGATGTATATAAAGTATTTAAATGTAACATTGAAGTGATGAACACGTTAAATTATCATATTATAATTGTATCATACATATTATTCTGAAGTGGTTAATCATTTTGTACTTTGATTTACAGCAAGTAACATTCTGAATGCAAGACTTCCAACGTATCAAGACTGTGGTAAATATCAGAAGTAGAACAAGTGGTAATTACTATTTATGGCATCTTTTTATACTTTCACACACAGAGGTAGATAAGCTTTGGGTGCACACGGGTGATAAAGGGGTATATGTATAGCAATGACAGTAAATTATAATCAAAATAGCAGAGGATGGTTTCGATCCATCGACCTCTGGGTTATGGGCCCAGCACGCTTCCGCTGCGCCACTCTGCTCTTAAGGAGACGACGAGAGAAAGAGTATTACATCACGGAAATGAACTGCTTAGCATTCTTCTCACATCGAGGTGCATTCTTACATAACGAGCAACCATTGTTTCCTGCTGACTGAAAGAGCTGGGGGGACGCTGTGACAGAGCAGGCCAGTGCAAAGGACAGGGGAAAGAGGGGAGTTTAAGGTTTATCTTCCCTCTTTTCTATACTTCTAGACACATGTCTGCGGTGAATGTACAACTGTGAACCAATTAGTGTCGGCTCGGTTCATATTAGCGCTCCATTCATACATGTAAAGTGTAAGAGAGGGAAGCTTTCCACCGTCAACAGTCTCCCCTTTGTCTGTGAGAGAAAACTAGGCCACACACGGGGAACAAAGACAGGGGGAAAAGAACAGGAGGCAACACATCACAGAGAGGACGACAAACGGAGAGATCGGAAGTAGAAAAGTTAATAAAATGTACAAGCAAGGCATGGTGAACGACTGAACAATGAAAGCAATGTAATTATACACGACATTGGCAAAGTCCCTTTATGAAGCACACCCAACATGACGTGTGCGTGTTTCAACCTGTAACTTTCTCCGTAAATGATTCACTGAATATCAGTGCAACATTGATACAGATTTCTCTCTTGAACTGTTTGGGACCGAGCGTTGCTGTGAGCTTGAGACAATGAGATGAAAGCACAAGACCTCAGCCCAACTGGTCTGAACTGGTCCAGGTCTGCTTTTTTTTCTTTCTTTTTTTTCTCAAGCTCACGCTGTCTCGCAAAATAAACTATCTCAGAGGGATCAGACAGGGATTTATAGTGAGGCCCTGTGTGTGTATTCATGTGTGTGTGTGAGTGTGTGTCCCTCCAGCACTGCAGACTGTACATTTGTTGGAGATAAATACAGGGACCAGCAGACTGCACTAAAAGTTTAACTTTTAGGGATTTTAGAACACAAAAAAGGAATAGTTTATTACTCATATTTTCCATTATGTTAATCCCCACAACGTTGTATTTGTCTCAGTTAACAATCTATAGGCCTACATTTTTAAGTGAAAAAAAAAAGTGTGTTAAGCCACTTTTGTGTTCAGTATTTGGTCAAATTCCACAATTAATACTTAAAATAATCTTAGTTATCCAATATTATTGTGTATAACAATATAACAAAATAAAATAGCTCTTGTGTCTTTCTGAAACTGCGACCCTGAACCAGCAGTGTGGTGTAATGCACAGTAATCCCCCCTGCTGCCTCCAAAACTATGCAGAAACTATGCCTTCCTTTACCCCTCTCCCTCTCTGTGTCTGTAAGCATGCATGCACACGCATTCTTGCTGATGGATTTAGGGATACTGTCCCCTCCTCTACTGCCAAATGCACAAACAAAGCACACTGGCTTTACAATGGAAATTTTTTGGCAAAGTGAAGACTCAACCGGACTTGGACGACGTTTGGGGAAATACTTGGGGAAAGTGTTGCCATGGCTTGGTGTTGTGTGTCCTTAAATAATCATGGGCATGTTCTCTTCCAAATTTTGTTCAGAGTTTTGCAACACGCCGAACTCACAAACATGTTTTCACATCCTAGCCCCCACCGCCTCTCTCTCTCTCTCTCTCTCTCTCTCTCTCTCTCTGTCTGCCCTTTCTCCCTTTTTCCCTAAGCCATGTAGCCACTGCTCTGTATCTTGCTCTTTCCTTTGTTATTCCCCCCTCCCAAACATTGCTCCCTTGATCTAACTGAAGAGTTATTGAAAAAGAGAAGGTATTATGAAGAACTTAGAAACGGAGCGTGTTCCTTCACTGTTTTTACCCTCGTGTCTGTCCACCATCCTCCGGATCAACAGCACAGTGTGTTCACATCAACCGGCAGTCAACAGCTCTGTTACGACTCTGCCAAACACACATGCTCTACAGGCCGAGCTAAAAACAGAAACAGGTGGTGTGTGTTTGAGTTTGTTTTGAGGAGAGAGCTGCCATACAATACCATAAAATGGAGCTTCCAACTTTATTTAGTTCTATGTTCAAATGGTCATAACATGAAGTTTTTTCCAGTTCGACATTTTTGTAGAACTGCCAGTTACATCATGTTGTTACAATTTTTGTCGCATCATGTTGTTACAATTTTCCAAAACTTGTCACAGTGATAGAGGTCAAATGATGGGTTACGGCAGATTAGGTCCACAAAGAGACACACAGCAGCCTATAAACCCCCACTGAATAAGATTTTCTCCCAGGCTCAAATCTAGAAAGACCTGCATTTAGAAAGGTGGTGTTGTGAATGTGTTTGTGTTGAACTGTCTGCAAGGTGTTTGAGAATAATCCTGCACACTCTCAGCAGCATTATTCATAGTGAAACTACTGATAGTTAATTAGAATATCCTCTAATTTGCAAGAGGAAGTATCCGCAGGGACCAGAATTTATACAGTACTTATTTACATATTAATTACATATTCTTAAAAAACAGTCTGATGAATTGCTCAGATAAGAAAAGTAGAAGAAAACATGTGTGTAAATGTGTATTTCTTTTGCATGTTTTTTGTCGTACAAGACATTTTCATACAAAACACTTCAGGGCGAATTAGAGACTGTACACAAACATAGGGCTGCAAAACAAGCACACCTGTGCAAGCGAATACAGTTACACCGGAGAAAAGTGGTGGAGAGTGCTCCTGAAGTAACCTGTCACATAAAGATGTTTGCTCACAAGTTTTAAAACAATTACCCTCTGAACCTTTACAGCAGATGGACCACACAGGAATATGAGCATTATTAACACACTGTCATGTCGAGGCGTGTGTGCTTTCTCATAATCTCAGGTTGCATACTGTCCCTTACTGAGATAAACAAAAATATCAACTGCGGTGCAGACTGTCACATGGACAAATATGGCATGGAACATATCATAGCGCTTTATGTCCACAACATTTCCTAGAAGTCTGCTGTAAGTTTATGAAGGTCAGCAGCAGCTGGGAAAGGCCTCAGAGCACAAACACAGAATGCAACCATCAGCAATGTCAACAACAACAACAACATGGCATTTTAAAATGAGCTATTTTAAAAGCCACTCACAGACAAAACCCTTTGTTGTTTAAGTTTTTTTGTAGGCCATTTAATGGTAATAATAAGGGAGATGGTTTTATCCGGACTTGGTTTAGGAGACAGATAAGGTCTGATTTCCATCAAGTCCTCCTAATCAATTGCTTGCTAACCACCCATTGCATACATTTTGTCTATATAGTCTATTTATGGAGACCTAATGCACATGTAACATATATACAAATAAAATGTAAATTGAAAGGCCATGCAAATCCAGTGTAGAAGGGTTTACTTTGATGTTGTATTGTATCATATCAGACTGAATAGATTACTCAGTGAGTGAGCGGATGCAGTCTGTATAGAAGAGAAGGGAAGGGAGGGGTTGCATTAGATTAGATGGAAGAGCAGAGGAGCAATCTCCACTAAACAAAAGAGTGAACCATTAATCAGCTGGTCATCAGCATGGCTTATGCAACTGATTATATTTTCCTCAGGAGACGTTTGCATAACCAAACCCAATCATTACATTATTTGTTTCAGCCTAAACTTATGTCGCTCTGACATTAGGACCCAAGACATGTAAACGGGTTTATAGAATAAATCAGGCACAAATAAGTGGTCCAATGAGAGAGAGAGAGAGAGAGAGCCTATTGGGTCGTCCCTCAGTAGGCGGAGAAACCAGGGCAGCTACAAATACAGACCAGCCTGCCTGCTGCTGATTATATCACAGACCTGAGGATTAACGAGCGAGAAAAAGGGAGGAAAGAAAAACACGGACGGACTTTACGTTGCTTCGGTCTTTTTTTAAAACAGGTAATGTTGAATCTAACGTAACTTCATCGTGTTTGGCGGCCGCAGAACAAACTCAACGCGGTGTAAATGTGAATTAAACCGGTTTGAAGAGCCGCGTGTACGAGCGGATGACGTCGCGATGGGCTCGATTTCATCATATCTGGAGAAGACAAATGACACGCGAGCAAAACGTTGTTTTTTTGGGGGGGCGGGGGCGCAGGTCCATTTTGACTTGTTAATAACTTCAACACATTGGGCAGACTTTTCAGTTGAATGATGTTTTGTGTGAAACCAATGTCACGTCACAGAACAAAACGGCGGCCAACGGCCCTTCCGGTGTTTCGGTTAATCACGCGACCCGGTTAACTGGCGTCTTCTCGTGCACATCTTTGGTCTAAAATCATTTAAGTAAACGAGTCCACTCGTGTTAGATACGTCGCTTTTTGTTTGTGTTTAAAAACAGGAAGTTTTTTAAATTATAATAAATTATTAAATGCACCTAGTCGTCTTTGGAGCCTGTTTTGACTAAACACGCGTCATGTTGAATAACTGTAGCCCTTTTTTTAAAAGTATAAATTAATCACTTGAGTCAAACATTGCCAAAATGGACAGCAATGATTTGTTATCATCAAGTGTAGCATTATTGTTAACAACTTAACTGGGAGGCACTGTACGTAAGGGGTGTTCCACTAACAATTCACGTGACTTTGACAAGTTAATTAGTCTATTCCCCAGTGCAGAACATACTATGTGACAAACCTATAACCAATAATGATAGAAAGACAAGAGATCAATCTATTAACGTCTCCCTCCCCTTCTGTTATCTACCCTGCCTCCTCTTCCAGAAATCAACTTGATTTGACCATGAGTAAAGAAGCGGAGATCGACATGAAGGATGTGGAGCTTAACGAGCTGGACCCGGAGAAGCAGCCCATGACGGGCGATGGCCAGGCCGCAGGGGTGGAGAAAAATGGCAGCGTCAAGCTGAAGGTCCCAGTGGATGAGGTTACATTCACCGGCCTGTCCAAGGAGGAGCTGATGAAGGTGGCTGGCACTCCGGGGTAAGAGAAGAGTTGCTATAAACACCTTTTTTTTGAATAAAAAAACAACAACACGTGTCTTGCATTGGTGTCATCTTAACACCCCTCCCTTCATCCTTTGTGTGTAGATGGGTGCGAACCCGCTGGACGCTTCTCGTCCTGTTCTGGCTGGGCTGGTTGGGCATGCTGGCTGGAGCCATAGCGATCATAGTCCAGGCCCCTCGCTGCAAACCCATTCCTGAGATGAACTGGTGGAACGAAGGACCTCTCTACCAGATCTCTGATCTTGAAGCTTTCTCTGAAGGAATTGAAGGTAGAATACCTTTTTTTTTTATTGTGAATATGTATTTCCAGGGTTAATCTTAGACTTTTAATGTAAATGGTGACGCCCTTTCTTGCTGCTGTTTTGCACGTGATGTCATCCATCTCCCAAAATAAGGATCTGAGAATATCTTCACTACGTGGTCTGGTCTGTGGTGACCCCCGCTTATTCACATGGGAGAAGTCTTGTGACAAGGTCTTGGGATTCTTTAGTTCTGCATGGCCTTTTTCGGCTTTCCAGATACCAAACTGCTGACTAGGCTGACAGCCAGTGACTCAAGGTCTAAAGGACCTGAAAAGTCTACGAGTCATTTCTGTCATATCTCTCCTGCTCCGGTTTGAGGTCACGGTTGAGCAACCCGTGTTGGCTCAAAGTTTATTTTTATTTTAAGACTACTTTTTAAATCGCAAATATAAGGCTTTTATTTTTCCCCAAATGCCACTTGACACGGCAGTCACACTTATAAGCCTTCATTTTCAAACTGAGCTTTTAAGCATGTCTGGGTTTTTTTTTAAGCGACAGACAGGAAGGACAGGTTGTACTGCTGTTCTTAAATTGAATTACTTGGGCGCACTCAGGTTTCCAACAGGCCTTGGGCCGAATTCCAACAACCACACGTGACTCTTTGGTGTTTTCACATAAAGGACCTCCTTGTGCTCAGACTCGACATGGCCAGCAGAGGGTGTGTGTGGGAAGTCACTCACGTGCTCCTGCCTTGAGTCAATACCAAGCTAAAAGAACAGCATTTTTAACTGAACTGGCTTTAAAGCATTAAAATGTCTTCCCCTGACCCTGCTGCCTTTCACAAATCAACCCTCTGTTTGTCTCTAGGTGTCGAGTCAAAGCTGGATGAAATCAACAAATTGAAGGTGAAAGGCCTGGTTCTCGGCCCCCTTCACACCGTCAATGACAACCAACTCCCCACCCTGGATCTTCAAGCGATTGACCCGACCCTGGGAACCGAGAAGGCCCTGGTCGCTGTGCTGGAAAAGGCCCACAAGAAGGGTAGGTCTTCACACTATACTGATTTTCTTGTGGCGTAAAAGCTCAAACCAGCGTTTTTAAGGAATCCCCAATGTTGGGAGAGATTCTGAGTTCATAGTAAAAGAGTAGGATGTAATGTTCGATGGTGGTATTTTGGACTGTTTAATCCCAGATATTGTTTTCTTACTGTTATTTTTTGTTTACGTCTCCTCTTAGGCATTTCTGTGGTGCTTGACCTGACTCCAAACTACAAGGGAGCTCTTCCCTGGTTCAATGCTGGCGATGTTGATGTTGTGATGGAGAAAGTCACGGTAGGGCACACACGTGCGCTTATGTCCGTTTATGTTCCTTGCTTCATTCGCTCCCTTTTTAAGTGTGTTAAAGTGAGCCAGTTAGATCCACGTCAGCGAACCGTTCTTGCTTCTGTTGTGGCTAAAGTGCTCATGTTCTCTTCCAGGCTGCAGCAGAGTATTGGCTCAATCTAGACATTGATGGCATCAAGGTATCGGACCTCACGGTTGCCACCAACTCTGTTGATTGGACCAAGCTTCAGGCTGCTTTCGTGATCAACGGCACTGACAAGCCCAGGAAGAGGTAACTATGGCGGAAGGTTTCTCAGTTTTTATTTTTTAAAGAATTTGTAGGACTGATCTCTTTTTTTTGTTTTTGGGGGGTGGGATGTAACTTTAAAATGGCAGGACAAATAACCATCAATGTTTCCTGAGAGACGGTGGAGATTAAAAGCATTCCAGGTCTGCAGGGGACTGTGGGTGGGGTTGGGGAGATCAACAAGAAAGGCTTCCAGGTCAATGGTCCTTTTACACTGTCTCCTGGTGAAGCGACACCTTGTGGAGGGTTTGAGGAATGACAATCAACCGAAAAATAAATAAATCTAGTTTTAACATCCGAGGGGCCAATATTCCAAGATGCTGCTCATAATTGTATGCTATTTCTAGAACAACTGATTGTACCTTCAAAAGCTAAAACCACTTCCAATCATACCAGCATTTTATTTTTTATTTTTTCTCAGGCTGTTGATGGGTGTGGTTACTGAAGGTATTTCCGCTGATGAGGTTTCTCAGCTCGTCAACACCACGGCTGTCGATCTGGTCCTGTCTGACCTGCTCACTAGCAAAAAAGGAGGTAGGCTGAAGTGCACCATTTTATAGATACACACAGAATACATGTTTTTCATTTCTACTTCATCTCTCCTCATTCTGTTTGTATTATTCTGTCTAAATCTGGCACCAAACTATTGTCCGTTCTTGTGTGAAAACCAACCAGTTGCTCCGGCGCATTGCATGAGATGATTTTTACTTCTGTATGTGCAGGCGTGGAGCGCATCATGGCCATGGACACACTTCACTCTCAGCAGAGACACCTCGGCTGGGGTCTGGGCGCCGCCCAACGTGACCAGCTGTCCAAACATGCAGTGACGCCGGCCCTGATCCGTCTCTACCAGCTCCTGCTGTTCACCATGCCTGGAACCCCAGTGTTTACCTACGGAGACGAGATTGGCCTTCAGGCAGTGGTGAGCTACACAGCTGATGAGATTTTCCCGTGTGTGTGTGTGTGTGTGTCCTTGTGTCTAACCCCTCTTTTGTTTCCTCGTCAGGGTTCCGAATCTCCGAAGATGGTTTGGCACCTAGAGAAGGAACCTGCTGAAGGAGCTACTGTCAATGAGACTGTGGAGGTAAGAGCATGTTCACAGCGACAAAAAACATTAAAAAAAAAACCATTCCAATATAAAGTGTCCTTAATGTTCACATTTACAGGCCGAACGGTTGGAGCGCGTCGCCGTAAGAAAGTGGTTCAAATCCCTCAGTGACCTGCGAGGAAAGGAGCGAGCCCTCCTCCACGGAGACTACTACCCGCTCTCCTCCTCCGCCTCCTCCCTCTCGTTTGTCCGCGTGTGGGACCAGAGCGAGAGATACATAACGGCTGTCAACTGGGGGTCAGCGGCCGAGTTGCTCGCACTCAAACTGGCACCCACAGGCAAGTTCAACAGACGGCTCTCGATGCGGACGCGACGTGTCCCTCGCCCACTAACGTTATTTAACAGTCGCTGGTTGCTTTTTGACACTGTGCTCTTTTTGTTCCTGCAGAAGGAGTGGAGCTGCCAGAGACGGCCACGGTGATTCTGTCGACTGATCCAGACCTGGCGGTGGACTCTACAGTCAGTCTGGACAAAATCACCCTAAAACCCGGACAAGCCGTCCTATTGCAGTTTCCCTATATAGGCTAAAGGTGGAGCCAAAGTGCAAGGGAAGCTACCTACAGATTAGACTTGTTTTAAAAAAGAAAGAAAAAGAAACTACAGTCTGTCCTGATCCTTAGGAATTAGGTGGCATATTCAAAACACAAAGGTGTTTTTTAATAGAAAGGACTTTTCAGATTATTTAGTAAGAATATAACTAAATTGGGTCAAATTAAATATGCCATACAAATACAGAATGTTGGCCAGTATAAGCTCTGTTCAATTATTTTTGTTTTTGTTCTAGAATAAGATACAGCCAACTCAGACGCACATGTTTATCTGATCTTTTATTGTTGACTATCTGTGCATTGTCCAAATATGTGAAAGACATTCCATTTTGATTCTTTGGGCATTTCTTTAGCAGGCTGTTAATTTGTTTTATTTATCATAACTTTTAAGATTCTGTTTTAGTGAAAAGTGAACTATGAACATGTTGACTCTGTTTGAATTCTACTGAGAATCTCGGGCAACAAAATTGTTGTGAATGGCATAAAGTCTGTCAGGTGAACTGAATTGGAAATGAATAAACTGAAAGTTCTGCACCGACTCCTGCGCACTCCCTGTGTGTTTGTGTGTGACAATGTTCATCTAAGAGTATTTTTAAGGATGTTCTTTGTGCCGAAGATAATATCAGATGAGACGCTCACTATTCTCAGTGCGTATACAGGTGCGAGTGTAAGTGTGTCACAGATGTTAACGGAGGAAGCACGTCTATATTTTATCAACGTTTTATCGGCTCATTATACCTGACTAAAATGTACGCCGCGCTCATACCTACGAGTTTCTCTAAATGGGTCATGCGCTGTCTTTAAGTAGCTGCTGTCATAAACCTCCATTATGTCCCGTTTTTTTTTTAAACCGCAGAGAGGATATGTTCATTTTGAACACTGAGCGACATCATAGCTTGTTTCACAGTGGTCCCTGAGGCCATTCTCGCTAATATAGGGATTTATAAAAAATTAAAACTTCTTGTAAGATGAATCGGCATAATCTGGTAGATGAATGAGAAATATCCGACACAAATATAACACTTTTTTTCAGAGAAGTTGAATGTGTGTGATTGAAAGCCTCCCATCGCTCCTCAACATTACTGCTTAACTTATTGCTTTATGGCTATGCTTTAGTTGAGTTTGTATAGAGTAGACCTACTTAGACCGAAACATTGCTTTACACCGTCTAGATTTTCTATCCACACAATTTATTTTCTGTTCCAAGTGTTGACATGTTAGAGTGGTACAGAAGGAAAAGCAAAATAAAAACCACTTGGTGTGAAGCATCAAGGTTTTATTTGAATCAACCAAAAGTAATGTATTAAGTACAATTTTGAGGTACCTAACTTTTAATTTTTGTTATGCTTCTCATACTTCTACAGCCCTCCAGTGCTGTTTAGAGAGTACTATACTAATGTACTTTATCTGGCAGCTGCAGTTACTAGTTATTTTGTATATTCTTTCTTTGATACAAATCAGAAATACAAAGTTTTCTTTTAAACAATCTAACAGTACATGGAGTAAAACTAGCTCCACCTCGACCAGCTACAACAATAAATTGTTGAGTCACACATTCGGTAATGAAATACCCATTAATATTATGAAAATATATCACTCTGGAAGGGACATTTCTGCTTTTAATTTGGGCACTGTATTTATGTACATCATTTATATCTATTTACACAATTTTATAATTTCTTTATAGTTTCTTTTGGTTATGAAATTCTTTTTAAATCTTCAATGGTGTTTTGTAATCCCAAATCGGATGGGCTGAATGTTTGACCCCACATGACGTCTACAAATCAGCAAACTATAATCTAACTTTAGAAGTTTAATCATGAAATGCTGAAATCTTCTGCTGTTTAGAAAGTGTCAATTTCTGAACCGGCTTCATTATACTGCCATGGTAATCTAAAGTCAACCCGGCATTGATTCGAAAACATTCCTTTTTTGTTGTTGAAAATGTCAAACAGTCCCTTTAACACCTGAAAGTGGAGATCATTCTCAGGGTCTCGGTGCAATACAGAGCCGCCGTGGTGCTGCGGTATCACAGGGGAGGTTTGAAGTCGATGATACCGGGAATCAGAGCCCGGCTCGGCACCTCTCTCTGCGCTCCCCACGCCGCTGCGAAACCCAACCACCGTCTCATCCACCGTCGTGCACACTCATGACTGACTCTCAGTCTGACTCTGACTC